>JABUQX010009704.1:0-20000 GCA_015478945.1 Trachelipus rathkii | reverse complement strand
TATATATATATTAATATTATATATATATATATATATATAATATATAGTATTTATATATATATATATATATATATATATATATATATATATATATATATATATATATATATATATATTATACGATATATAAATGAGTCGCTGACCTTAAGTTAAATACATTACTTTCTAATTAACATTTATTAATTTTTTCTCAATGCTTTACTCTCGAGTTAAGTTATCATATTACAAAGAAAACATCAACCTTATTTTAAAAAGCCCGCAAACCATTAGAAAAAAAACGCCAAAAAATGCATTTTATAATATTTCCAAGTAATAAAATTATATACAATATAAACAGTAATTTTTGTAAGGAAAACATTATTTGTTATATCATAAAGCATGTGCATATTCTACAAATAAATTTCATATTATATTATCATATCCTACAAATAAATATATTATAAATATAAACTACATTTTAAGTTTTTTAAAATGCGTATATTTTTTTGTATATAAGAAGAGATTTGGATTATTCTTGATTTTCCCATTTTCTGCAACGTCTTCTAAGTTCAACTAATATATTTGAGCAATTTTAAAATGTTTTAAAAAAATACTTTTAAAATCCGTTATTGTAGATATTATTTTATTAAGAGCACTCTATAACACATCGCGCCCTAAATGGGAAGCGCATTTTTACATTAAATTATGTTTCATACACTAAAATCACTGAATTACTTAAAACGCACCCTACGTATTGGGCTACGTCTAGACACAAAAGCTTGTTCCTGCTGTTCAGTAGATGAAGTGACCGTCTGTGAGGGCGAATCATTATTCGATTGAGGAACCATCTGTGAAGGCAAATCATCATCCTATTGAGGAACCATCTGTGAAGGCGAATCAACAACCTACTGAGGAACCATCTTCGGAGTTGAAGGGAGTACGGCAGGCTTCAGATGACTAATCGGAATGGCATTCTTCCACCAATCAGGAGGTTGTATGTTGTAGCATCGATCTATCTTTTGAATAACCTTGTAAGGGCATGAATAAGGTGCTTCTAGGCTCTTCCGAATGCGATCGACTCGAAGAAATAGGTTTGAAGTCGGCAGGAATTTATGATAAAGCACTGGAGGAATGAAGAGGTGGAAGCTGTTGAAAATCCAGTTGTTTTATGTGAGCCATAAATTTTCTCATGAAGTAGTTGTAAGAATCTCTGCTTTTAGGTGCTTGAAGAAGCTCTAAGAAACAAAGTGGTGCTTTTCCGGTTACTGATTAGAAAGGAGAGAATCCAAAGTCAGCAGGAATGCGACGAAAATTTAGTATGATGACTGTAAGAGAAAGTAAAAAGTTTTTTTTTTGTTTCCGCGCCATGATAGCACTCTTCACGGATCGATGAAACTTTCAATTTGACCATTTGCTGAAGGGTGGTAAGCGCTTGTCCGAATATTGTGAAATCTAATCAAATTTGATAGTTCGGGGAAAAATTCTCCTTCAAACTGTGGTCCTCTATCTGAGATTGCATAGAGAGGAATTCCAAATCTTAATATCCATTGCATGAAGGAAAATGCAACAGATTTTGATGTCGAGTTCGCTAAAGGAATTGCTTCTGTTCACTTAGTGTCCTTGACGATTCATATGAAAAGATATCTGAAGACTGGAGCTGAAGTATCGGTAAAAGATGATGGAGGTAATGATCCCACGATGTCTATATGTACTGTTTCAAAACGATGCGACGGAATTACCATGGGAGCAATAGATGGTTTAGTATGGACTTTTGATTTTTTGATAAATGCCACTGTTGACCAGAACGAATCAAATTTCTGATGTCAAAATTCATGTTAGGCCATAAATACCTAGTTTTTATAAGACGCAGAGAAGTCTTAACTCCAGGATGAGACATCTAATTCTTGAAGATCTTTTCACGAAAAGGTTTTGGCAAAAATGGTCGGGCAAAAGCTGAAGAGCTATCACTCCATACTTGAAGATTACCTTGTAGATGGTAAGAACTAGGATGAGGCTGAAGAGTGGTAGTTTCTTCATCTGTTGCTCGAAGACGAACGATAGCAAGTAAATCGAAAACATCTACTGTTACCGAGGGTATCCGAGAAATACCGTCTGCTACAATGTTATCTGCTCCCTTTCAGGTTGTTCATTGAAGAGACATATTCTGTTAAGACAGAGAGATGACGTTGTTACATATCACCTTTTGATTGATTCCTACTGTAGAAAGCTGAAATGAGAGGTTTGTGATCAGTGCACAAGATGACATTTCTTCTTTCAAGCATACGCCAAAAATGTAGAACAGAATAGAAGGCTGCTAGATGTTCACACTCGAAAGCTGAGTATTTTCGTTGCTGTTCTGATAGCTTTTGATGAAGAAATCTAAAGGTACTGGTTGTCCATCAACCATCTGATGAAGGACTGCTCCTATAGAAGTGTGACTACTATCCATTACAATTAGAAGACGGGTAACATTCGGCAAAAAAGTCGAAAAGTTGTGGCGTTTTGGAGAAAATTCTTGATTTCAATGTAGGTTTCTTATTCTTCCATGTAATTGACTTATCTTTTGGAATGTGTTTTGCTTTTTCTGGGAAAGGAAAGACGGATTTTGCAAAACAAGGAATGAAATGGCTGTAGTATCCAATCCTTTCCAAGAATCTTGGAAGAGCTGGTGAATTACGAGGAAAAGGGTACTTGGATATTTTGGACGTCTTTTCTGAAGGAGGAGAAATTCCATCTAAAGAAATGAGATATGCCAAATAGTTGAGAGATGACTTGTAGAATTCACACATGCTAAGGAGATTTTGAAAGAATTTTCATGAAGAAGCTTGAAAACTGTAATGAGATGTTTTGGAGTTGATAAAAAAATTTCCAAGTCATCTAGATATATGTAAACAAACTGAAGGTGGTTAAAGATGAAGTCCATTATTCTTTGAAAAGTAGGTCCTGCGTTTTTCAAACCAAATGGCATAGAAGCATATTCATAAAGGTCAAAAAGAGTTGTTATGGCAGTCTTTTTAATATCCTCTGATATAATATATATACATATATATATATATATATATATATATATATATATATATATATATATATATATATATATATATATATATATATATATATATAATATATATATATATATTATATATATATATATATATATATAATATATTAGTTTTGGAATTTGGTGATATGCCCTCTGAAGGTCTATTTTGTTGAAGATTGTTGATCTATGTACATTTTATGGGAGACTTTGAATGTGAAGAAAAGGAAACTTTTACATGGTTGTCAACTGAAGTGGTTGCCTAGTATACTCGTCATTTTTCATCACCATTTTTTTATTCCCTGATTCATATATACTTCAGTCATTTGACCCAGTAAATTATCTTCAATGTTTAATTCCTCGTTCAAACTTGATAGAGTCAAGTGGGCATGTCTTATAGTTCTGCTACTTTAGTTTAATTTAGATTACTTTTATTATTTTGCGTTCATTTAAGTACTGGAGGAGCTTTACCAGTCTCTGTGTAGCGAACTGGTCCTTTTGGATTAAACTTGATGTTCGGCTAGTCAATTGATGAAGTTAACAGTGGAAACTCTTGAAGCTAAGATGAGATATTGGAATCTTCAATGATGGCGTTGATTTTAATGAAGGAATTCCCTTAGAAGAGACTTAAAGAGGTGTCAGAAGCGACGTATTTTTGTTTTGTAGAGTTTTCTTACCACAATCGATAATTAAGTTGTAATGGTGTAAAAAATCCACACCCAAGATTGACATTGCGATATCAGCTACTATGAAGCTACTCGACGAAGCTTCTTGATCGTAATATATTTCTCTATTTCATCATGACACTTGATAGACGAGCCATTGGCTGCTGAGCAGTTGACATTAATTGCAAATTGAAACATATTTTTACCAAAGAAGAAGGTAGACTTGAAATAAAAGCGCCGGTGTCTGAAGAAGAGAGTATCTGTGCCAAGTACTGCTGCATTGATAGCAATTGTGAACTGATTAAGGCGCAGCAATCAGCTCGCTCTTTTAGTTTTCCGTTGGTACAGGAGAAGATCTAGAAGATGGGCAAGACGAAGGTTGCATCTGCACATTAGCTTTGTCAGGCCACTTGCACTATGGCCTACATGTTCTTGCCTGTTGAGAGAAGTAAATGCGGATAAGGCAGAAGTGGGGCCTTTGATTTTGACTATACAGACGCAATCACACAGGTGTTCCTGTAGCCGATGTTGTCGTTGTTGTTGCTACTGATGCTGATGCTGATGTAGTTACTTATGTAGTCTGTGCAGTGAATACAACTATGGCAGGAGCGGAAGATACCAAAACAAATAGATCATTAGCTAGTTCCCCAAGTTGTTCAAGGGCAAGGGCTGTTTGCGAACCCATAGTTGGTCGAATGGTGGTTGGAAGAGTCTTCAAGAACTGCATTCGGATGATATCTTCTCCAATCTTTAACTTGACACCATATCGAAGTAGTTCTCGTAGATAAAGGGAGGCTTGCCACTGTAAGCTTGTTTGGACATAAACTCGCTGAATAACTCCGTCTTACTTTTCTCGTAGATATCAGTATGTAACTGATTCTCATGTATTACATTAGCGAGGAGGTCTTTGCAAATTCGTACTATTCTCTGAGATCTCTGAGATAAGACATAACAAATTTTGGGATCACTGGAATTCATGAACTCGCTAGATGTAACGTTCCAGTCTATAAACTTTTTGCCTAATATTTAAACATCTCTACATCTGCATATTGCTGTAATTAATTCACGTATAAAGCAGTTGTAAGATTTAGTAGCTATCAGAGTAGTTTCTATAATTGAAAGATAAATAGGTACAGTTAACAGAGATCTAAGTAAAGAGTAACAAATCTGAGAGTCATATAGAAGTATACTTATGCTTCTATTCTATTTTCCTTCAGACAGTGTTTTTCCAAACCAAGTAAATGCACAACTCAGTTAATTTCTTTTAAAGACTCTGAAACTAAGTTAGAAATCACAGAAGTCTCAAAAACATAAGGCTTTCATTATATAGATCATGGCGATAAGTTTTCTTAATCTTGATCTTCGGAGGAGGTTTTGGGTCTACGCTCTCATATATATATATATATATATTATTATATAAATAATAATAATATAAATAATATAATTTATATATATAAAATATTATTAATTATAATATAATATATATATAAGTAATAAATTAATATTATATATATTAATATATATAATATATAATAAATATATATATTATATAGTATTTAATGATAATATAGTAATATAAATATATTAATATATATTAAATATTAAGTAATTGTATATATATTAATATATTCCAATATATATAGTAAGACCTGAATATTAAGCTAGGGTTAGTGTTGCTTAGCTTAATTATATAATATATAATATATATATTATATATAATATATATTATATATATCTATTATTATATATATATAATATTAATACTATATTATATATATCATATTATTATAAATATATATTATATATATTAATAACTATAAATTAATTAATATATATTAATATATATATATATATAATATATATTATAATTAATATTAATTATAATATATATATATTATATATAGATATGCTATACTTATTGAAGCTATCGTGTGATTAGTGTGATTGTGTTGAGGTTTATGTGTGTGTGTTGATGTGTGTGTGTGTGTGTGTGTGTAGTGATGTACGCTGGGCAAATGCCCATTTACTTGTCCTTAGCATTATTTCATAACGCAAGAAAATGATAAAGAAAAATGTATTTTCAATAGAAATTACAGATATTATTCTATACAATGATTAATTAATTATCCTAATAATTATAACTTCAAATTCCAGTGTCTTTACTGTTTTATAGCTATTAAGTTATAAACTGCAAAAATAAAAGTATATAATATATAATAATGTTAATATAGATAGATTCACATTATATATATATTATACAAATATTCCTATAAGTGATATTTAATAAACAAAATAGTATTATCAGTAAAAGAGCGAGTAGTAGAGGAGAGATAGAAGATGAGAGAAGAGAGAGAGAGAGATGAAGATAGAGATAAAGATAGAATTGGAAATATAAGTACTTTACCATAAGTTATGAAAGTAAGTGTAGAGAATAAAAGAAAAATTACACATTAAGATAATATTCTTGATCAGGTTAGGTTAAACATTATATATAAGATTCGTCTAGCTAGTAAGCTAATTTAAAATATAATGGATATATTGACCTAATAAATAAATATATACGGCTCTCGTAATTACTCTAGCAATCATATATATCAAAAAATATTATATAGTTATGAATATATATTAGTATATATAGATATATATATATATATATATACTTAATTATATGATATATAATATATGATTATATATATAATATTAATATATATATATATACTTATATATTATATATATAAAAGTATATATATTATAATATATTATCTATATATATAATCTTATATATTATATTAATATAAATTATTAATTAATATTTAATATTTATATATATTAAGTATTATTATAAATAATATATTGAATATATATCAAAATATAATATATAAACATTTATCCCTCTAATCTATTACGCATTTACATAAAATATAGAGTAAACATTGTAATATAACAATTTAACCATATAATTTAATATAATATTAATAAATAATATGATATATATATAATATATTTCTATATATATTCTTAAATAAAATATATATAATAATATATAATAATATATATAATAAATATATATATATATATTATAATAATTAATATATATAATATTATTTAATTATTTATAATAAATATATATTAAGTTTTATATATATATTTATATAAATACATTATCCTCTTGCATATGCTGAGGATTTCATCTTTATTCGCTGAGGGATCAGTGCATATAATCGGCTGGTTTGTTTCTTCTTAAATCATACAGGGGATCTAATATCGGCTTTTTAAATGTTGTTGTCTGCGTGATAAAGCTGTAGTAGGAAATAATTACGTAATCTATATGATAAATAATTAACTACTTCAAATCTCGTACATGTATTTATCTTGATTTATAGTATGCTATTTGAGAATGGTATTAATTATAAGATAATGGATATTGGTTATCATCGTCCTTCCGTATTACACATGCTTGTCGTCTATTGCACGAAATCGATACCATTATACCGCACCTAAAAATTTTAATTATAATACATTATTTATATTTACATTTTATTATGTATAAGCTTACTTAGCGTTATACATAATCAGAACACGGAATGCTTTTTATCAGGTATTACATCATAGCATTTATTAAGATATATACAGTCTATATTCACAGACAGACAGAACAGGTTTAATGTATAGCAGTGTTATTACAATTTATTTAGGAGTAAAACAAATAGAACGAATCTCGCAATTTTTGTTTTTAATTTTCTCTGCCTCCAGCTTCTCTCATTTGTCTTCTGACTTTCGTTCATTTTTTTTTATTTTATATTATTATTATTATTACTGTTACTCGTCAGTTTTATTATTATTTCTCTGATTATTATAAGAGAATTTAAGAGTCATTTTTCTTTTTTCAAACACTCTTTACCATCTCTCATTCCTCTACTTCATTTATTTCATTTATCTTCTTAATTATCTCTACTTTCATTTCTCTCTACTCTTCTCATCTTCTCATCTTCTTGGATAATCCACGTAATACTTATATATAAAACCAATAGATGCTTTGACGTTAATTGCCGTATATAAATATAAATATCTACTATTTTATTATATATTATTTTAATTAATTATTAAATATATAATTAATTATATATATATATATAATAATATATTATATATATAATATTTAAATTAATTAATATATAGATAGCTAAAGGAAATATTTTACAGGGGGAGCCTTTAAAAATAAAACAACTTCACCCTAATTTAAATAATGTAAACATTTAACTAGGTTCTACGTGAGGATTTATTATACTACTTATAATTCAATAGGGATTAAAACTAATTTCAGGCGCTCTCACCACTCGTGCTCGCTGCGTGCTAGACGATTAACATTATGAACACGATCATCCTTTACAAATATCATTATGCTACGATAAATTTTTTTATTTTTTTGACAAATTAAATATGTTCTATATATGAAATGGCTCAGGATATATATATATATAAGAGTTTTATAAAATCATTATGTTAAAATTATCTATATCACAAAGATCTTTCTTAATCATAAGCCTAATTTTCAATCCAATTGACAAGTTAAGTTATATATAAGTATAATTCTATTAAATTATATTATATATATATATATAATTATATAATAAGTAGTATGAGGAGTCGAGGTTAAGATTAATAATTATATATGAATAATATTTATATATTATATAATATAATAGTAAGCGATCTGTGCTACAATAATTCGAATATGAGTTGGAGATTAGTCAGTACTAGTGGAATTTACTCTATAAAATTTATGTATATGGTTGTTTCGTGTTTGTTATACATTTTAATGATTGTCTTATTCTCTTTAAGTTAAAAGAAATTTAAAGTGTGGCAGTGATCTAAATATATTATTAATTTTAAATGATTATATTTTATAGATTGTCTATATATATAATATATATAAAAATAATATAATATTATTAATATTTATATTATTATATATTATATATATATATATATATTATATAATAAATAAATATTATATATATATAATTATATATTATATATATATATATTTAATATATAATATATTATATATATATATATATATATTATATATAATATATATAATAATTATATATAATATATATATATTAATAATAAATAATATATTAAATACGTAATATATATATATATATATATATATATTATATATATATATACTATATATAAATATATTTAATATATATATAATATATAATATATATATATAGATATAATATATATATATATATATATATTAATAATAATATAATATATACATAATATATATAGAAGAAGAGAGAGAGAGAGAGAAGAGAGCTAGAGGAGCGAGAGAGGAGAGAGAGAGGATGAGAGAGAATATGATGCTATTTTCTTACAATGCCTCTACAGCCACATATTCATACTCTATCTTAGTAATATACCATTCCTATATTTTATGTCATATTTGTGTTTTTTTTGTTTAGATAACCTAATTAACTACAAAAACTGTATACTTATAAGAACGTTTTATTGTAATTTGTATTTTTTCCAGAGGTGGGTAAATATAAGGTGGGCGCGCAAATGTTAAACTTTAAAGCGCAAACTCAAAAGCGCAAAGTGGAAAAAAAATTTTTTCTTCTATTTTCTTTATAACGTCAATGATATATTTCAAAAAAATAGTACTGAATAAGCACAATGACACAAGTATAAACGCAAATACAAATTTTTTTAAAAACAATAAATTTAGGAGCGCAAAAAAAATTTAAAAAAATAAAGCGCAAGTCTTTAATAAAAAAGGGAATTATTTTTTTATCTTTAATTTTATAAAGATGCAAATTTTTAAATACAAAAGCTTATATACGTGATTCTTATCAATCTTATTAATTATATGTTCAATACTATTATCCTCGCTCTCCTCTCGCATTCTGAACAGGGTCATAAATTCCCCTTTCCCTAAAGGTTAAATCTTTTCAAAATTATCTGGATTGCTTATCTATGTACTACATCATCTTTGCTCTTGAATTGTCACGATAGACTTGAACTAAACAACATCTTACCATCGTGCCGCTAGAGCTGGCTATGGGATAGTATTAAACTTATATAAACAGTCAGCCTAGACCTCTTGATTTATCACACGAAACAGGTTACTAAGTTGAGTTAAGATGTAAAATTGGGTGAACATTATTATACGAGCTAGAGCCCAGCTTATCCTTAGGTTTGTCCCATAACTTTCCTCTATCCAGAGGTTGTGTGCTGGATTATAGTGGGGGATCAGTTTCTATGAAATATTTAAAATTTTGTAATCCAAAGAACTATCCGAATCTTATTTTAATATCATTATTGAACAGTTATATGCTAAGTAGTTAGTGAAATGATAATATAAAATAATAATAATAAATTAATAATATTAAATATAAATATAATATAATATATTATAATATTCATCATATATATATATCATATATTAATATATATTAAATATATTATATTATAATATAATATATGATATATAAATTATATATAATAATATATAAATATATATTAATAAATATATATTGTATAACAAAGAGACTGGCACCGTTTAATGAGAAAAGTTAACGTGATATCCTTAATCGTGTAACTAAAAAATTAATCGCCAGTTAATCATTAAAGCGTTTATTGTTAAAGAATGTCTTCAAAATATGTAGGAATGTAATAATTTTTCATAAATTTTTTTTCACAATAATTCATTACGGTTCAAGAAAATAATAAATAAATAATAATAATAATAACTAATAATAATAATAATAATGAATATAAATAAATAATAATAAATAATAATAATTAAATTTAAAATATTATAAAATTATAAATTAATATATATTAATATAAAGATTTAAATAAATAAATTAACAAGTAATATAGTATTTTAAATTAATAATGATATTAAGCTAATATAGTCCTTAAATATTTTTATAGGCACTTTGAGACTAGCAGATATCTTTGACGGCTTTCCAAAGAATATCTTACAAAGAGTAAATACTTTAATTATTATTTATATTAATAGTATAAGATATATTACTGTTTATAAAGTAAACAAAAATTGGCGCCACCCCTTATTCAAATATGTATATTTTTAATAAATACAGCTTATTAGGCCTACTCTTTATATTCTTCGCTAGTTACAAAAGAGAACAAGTTAAGATAAGAACGAAGGATGTTTAAGATTGACTCATTGAAGCGGCAGCAGTCACTATCATTTTTATTTTCTTTCAGCAAACTTCATGAAAAATGAGAATCTCAAGCATATAGAAAAACACTATGTTAATAACATTATACTAAACGGTAATACATATCCGTGTAATGATTAAAATAACACTTTTGAAGATCACATTGAGAGGAGCGGTTTTAAAGGAAATTTTGGAAAAAAAGTTATTCTGTTATCGTTATTCCGTTTCTTAATTACAGTTTAATTAATCTGATGAGAAAAATATTTTTTTAAACACATTCAGTAAATTAAGGTAAACGAGGTTAACGGAATGTTAGGGAAAATTAATGAACTCGTTAATCTGTTAATTCATAAATGTATATCTCGTTAATAGTACGACTACTATCTTATTTCGAATAATAGAAAACGCGTTAAAAGTTACGAAAAAATATCGGTTAATTAACGTATTACAATACTTGCCGTTAATTTGAGCCCATACTTTATATCTGAATATATATACTATATATATATTATACTATAATAATAATTATAACTATGATTTATTATACTATAATAATATATACTATAAATATAGATAATATAAATTAATAATATATAATAGTATACATAATATATTAATAATATTATATATATATATATATAATATATGAATATATATATATATATATTCATAATAGACATTCAATAACATACATTGAGATTGCTTAAATTTTCTTCAATTATAAATACACTCACCATAATTTAGAAAACATATGTGAAATTCAGCTACAAATCTTACAGTGCCTTGATGTGGAGGAGTAGATTCGATGCAAATTATTATTCACTTTAATTAATCCATCCAATATCCTGGTCTATAGACAGCTTGAACTTTCCTCATTTAACTTAGACTGTACTTATCACCAGACTTGAACTGTGTGTGCAGGGCTGTTGCATTAAGCAATCAAAACTAGATCAATTAGATATACTAGCTGAATACTCGATCAAAGCCTTTGTTCATTTCCCTTTATATGAATATTAGTTGCTTTATGAATAGTTAGTTATGATAAGTTTTTTGGCATAGTAAATTTTTCACTAATATAGTGCGCATTAACCAGATACTTATGTTGAACTTTGGAAATAGAGAATTTAAGGCAATTAAAAAACTTCAAAAGAACAAATAAAGAAGAAGTCAGATAAATCTCAAAGCTCACTATTGTCATCATTATGGATTTATGACTTCACAGTACCATTACCTTATCCTTATTAACATATTTATTAAAAATATTGGGAGATGACATGTTGTTTATATTCAGTACAAGGATGTTTTTGTGACTGTTTGTTGTGTGTCGTATGTCGACATCACAGGTTTCTTAAAGGCACAGAATACATTATTACATAAAGTAATCAGTAAATCAAATAAAGTGAGTTTGCATGCGAAGGTACACTCTGGTGCTTTTTAGCTTTGTTTTCCTGCAACTTTACTCAGCTGTAAGGTCAATAAAGACATCTTTGTTATTCGTTTACGTAAACATAAAATAGATATATTATTAATATTTAGTAAATAATAGTTAAAATATAATGTTAAAAATGTCAAGATTTATTAAAATAATTAAGGATAAATGAATTTTTTAAAAACAAAATAACCACCTAAATATGAGCAGTGAGAAGTAGTTAATAATATAAGCGTTAGGCATTGTTACTAAAGACAAAAAAAATAATTGTAAATATTGCTTGTAAATCTTTTGATAGAAAATAATAGGTTACTTTGAATTTAGAATTGGTACAAAAAAGTCAAATCAAAAAATCATAAAATTATATAAATAAACTCATTATAAAAAGAGCACATAAATCAAATTAACTATAATATAACACAATAATACTCAATCAGTATATTATATAATATTTATAAAATATAAATGATAAAATAAATTTATAAATCATAATATTAAAAATCAAAAAATTTAAAAAAAGTATCAATTTTTTCATAAAAAATATATATTAATTGAACGTTACAAATTAAAGAAAAAACGAGATTTGAATATTAAATATGTGAAAATATAAATATTCACCAACATACAAAAGTAAAAATAAAAAAATTGAAATAACTAAAAATGTTAGCGTATGAACAACGTATTAGTATAATTATTCGGATCAGATGCAGGACGTTATAAAAATAACGTCTGGTACACGTTGGAAGTGAATCAGTTATGTGAACAGTAAGGCTAGGTTAGAGAGAGAGAGAGAGAGAGTGAGAGAGAGAGAGAGAGAGAGAGAGACAGAGAAGGAGAGAGAGAAAGAGAAGAGAAGAGGGGGGGGGGGGGAAAGAGGAGTACTAATTAACAAGCTATGTGTGAATTGCTAGTATGTTAAGCTAGGTTAGGTTTGGATAAGGTTAGATAGACAAAGTATTAAAAAAAGAAGGTGGAAAGAAAGATTTGGGGAGTACCATTTCTGATTCGCCCTGGAATCCTTCGTCATCCTTTTAGCAGATTCCTCTGTTAAGTACTCCGCACGTTCTTTTTTTCTTTTTTTCTTCTCTTTGGGACCACCTTCCCGGGGGCACTCAAACACCCTTTAGGACTTTGAAACCCTCAAAATCGGTTTCTATGAGTTCGTAAACGTAGAATAACACCTCGTGTGTCATACTTTGTTTATTTCCAGATCCGATTCCTGTGCCGTTACTGGTACCAGTTTCGACTCCGGTTATGCCTCCTGCTCAGATTTCTCATAAGGTTCTTCAAATGGGTTATGCTCTATTCTCGTATTTATTTACTTATTTTCCTTCTCGCTGTAGCCAAAATTTACTTTGGAGGCTCAGGAATTGGAACCTCGTCTACGACGAGGTCACGTCGTCAGAAGGAGTTGTGCCTAGTTTTGCTGGGATACGGTATCTCTAACTCTAATAAATTGAGGAAGAAATAATCATGTGATATCATGAGCCTCTAGACCAATCAGAGCGTTTTCTGACCCCATGTATGTGTTCCACAACTACAAGAAAGAAACTACCGATTAAATAATAATTTATATAGAATATGTTTTTCATTATATTAAGCCAACCAGACATCGTACGAAATTGAAATATACGTTCATTTATAGCTATTTGATGGGGTCCCCCCCTTTTTTTTTAAAAAAAAAAAGGGATAATTCCGAAGAAAAATTGATAAAAGATTAATAGATTGAAATGGAACTCCAACGAATTGGTCAACCGATCATTTCGAAACCTCTAGAAACCCAAAATCCCGCTTTTAAGGAGCTAAGCCACTGAGTTCAGATTTAAAACTTCCGAAAATATACTTTCAAACCTCAAAAACAGTCTCCCCGATCTTGGAAACGCCAACCTTGAAGTATCAAGCGTCAAAAACCGGTTGATGCAAGTAGTAGGGGAGTCATTCCGCTCGTGTTGGTCATTTTGACCACAGCGTCCAGGAACTACTGAGGCTTTTTGAGCCAATATTTTTTTACTGCCTGACCTTTTGGGCTTGACTTTTTGGGCTTGACCTTTTGAGCCAATTTTTTATCCTGACCTGCACTTTTTGCCTTTAACCTTTTGGGCACTTGAACTTTTTTTTTTCGACAGCCTTTGGTCTTCATGGTCATTTTTGCCCAGGTATTTTATGAGACCCGTATTTTTTGAGAACCTAATTTTTTTGAGAACCTAATTTTTTGAGACCCAATTTTTTGAGAACTATTTTTTGAGAACCCTATTTTTCGGCAACCCTAATTTTTTAGCAACCCTTCGAAGAAGGGTTGCGCCCAGATGGAGGCGAAGCCTGATCGTACTATGCCATCCTATTTTATGCCTAATTTTTTTCGATCCGTGGTCATTTTTGCCACGTATTATTGTGTTACCTTTGATTTCCATGGGTCAATTTTGGCCGCACGTTAATTTTTGGCTAACCCTTTGATCAGCCGTGGGTCATTTTTGCCCGTTAATTTTTGGCTACATTTGATCAGCGTGGTCATTTTTTGGCCCACGTTAAATCTTTTGGCTACCCTTTGTGGTTTCCATGGGTCAATTTGCCCCCGTAAATTTTAGCCTACCCTTTTGGTCTTCCATGGTCAAATTTTGACATTTATTTCTATCAACTTTGGTATTCCATGGGTAATTTTTGCCCACGGTAATTTTATGTCCTTCCTTTAGGGACTTAGCTCATTTTTTTGAATGTTTGCTGTTTGACCATGATATTTCGGGTTTAACCTTGTCATATACCATGGTCAATTTTGGCCACGGTAATTTTTGGCATCTTGGTGCTTGCTATTTTTTGATGTCTTTCCTTGTTTGAGCCACGAAATATTTCGGATAACCTGCATATACCATGGGTTCAAATTTGACACGGTATTTTTTTGTCCTTGCTTTAGGGACTTCCCATTTTTGATGTCTTAACTTGTTTGATCACGGGGGGGTGATATTTGTTCCTTTACGCTTGCATATACCATGGGTCAATTTAACCCACGCTAACTTGATGGTTTGATGGTTACATCACCGTAAGAAGTATTAGTGAGTTTTATTAGTGTCTATAGATTATATGATGCCAGGTAGTGCAGTGAGTTCAAGTGAGTGGCCAATGATGCAATGAGGTTGCCAAGTGAGGCCAATGAGTGCAAGTGATGCCACATAGTGCCAATGAGTGCCATAGTGCCATCTGAGTGCCACTTTTCATTTTTTCAGCCTCCTGAGCTCCGATGCCTAATATGGGTGTTACGCCCTAGGTTAAAGGTACGCGAATCGATTGTGTATATTAAGCTGCTAGATATGCTTCCTATATAGTTAGTCTTTTTCTAACACTTATACACATACACTGCGCTCCCTACTACAATGTCCATTATGACCTTTAAAGCGGCTAACTCTCCATAGCACTTTCATTAAACAATATACACTTTAACACCCACACCTAGCTTACACCTACACCTCGATATTTTGATGCCTAACATTCTCTCGCATTGATGTCTCAGCTTGATGCCAACTTTGAAGATCGTCTTTGATGACGTCATCATTGATGCCATCTATATTGATGATTTATTTTGATGCCTCAGCCTTGATGAATCATCTTTGATGGCTCATCCACCTACATCATAGAAGAGAGTATAATTAATGTCTAACCTAGTATAGAGCTGATACACTTGGACGCGCATTGGTCACTGGGCGTGAAGTTCGCCGTCCTGCATCGTTGTGGACCGCTGCGCCGCCCGCGCGTGGCCGCGGCGATATTACCGCGCGCGTGGGCGCGCGCGGGAGATTCGAGGAGCCCGCCGCGTGCGTGCAGAACCGCAAATTCCGCGTGACGAAAATATGATATCAATGTAAATTATTCAAAGAATTTCACATATACTATGAGTCATTCATTTTCTATACAATTAACGAAATTTTATTAAAAACAATATATTGTTTTACATACCTTAACGCTAAAAAATAATCATGAGGTTTATTCCTTCTTCGACTAGATTAGTTATGCTTTGTTTACTGTTTACTGATTTACTATATGCTTTTACTGCTTTAACTAGTCTGCTTTAACTGCTAACTATCTCTTTACTGCTTTTAATTCTGATTTACTACCTTAGCAGTAATAGTAAATCAATAGAGTGTTACCTAGCAATGGTCTGCTTTTTTGTTTTACTGCTTTACTGCTTTAACTATCTGCCTTACTGCTTTAACTAACTCTCTGTTTCTGATTAACTCTCTGTTTACTGCTTTAACTCTCTGCTTAATACCTTAAAAAAAAAAAGAAAGTATCAGTAAATCAATAGAGGTGTTACCTAAGACAGTATGCTTTTGTTTACTGCTTTACTGTTAACTATCTGCTTTACTGCTTAACTCATATGTTTTACTGCTTTTCTCTCTGCTTACTGCTTTAATTCTGCTTTACTGCTTTAACTTCTGCTTTATGCTTTTAACTTTCTGCTTTACTGTTTTAACTCATATTTTTATTAACTTTGTTTTTTATTTTTTTTAAAAATTTTATTTATTTTTATTATTATTATTTTATTTTTATTTTTTTTATATTTTATTTATTATTATTATTATTATTTTGTTTTAATACTTTTTATTTAAAATGTAAGTGAATCACTAAAATCTCAAATAACATTATAAGAATTGATACGAAATTTTATTAAAAACATATACTTTAACACCTTTGTCTTTCAGCTTTAATTAATCTCATTATCCATTATTCAATTAAGTTTGTATGGATGTGAGAGAAATTAAGTTATTCTCTTCAAGGCTGTAGCTTGACGACAGCTGTGTAAAACTTTTATTTATAAATTATTTTAAAGAATGGAGATTTTTGAGCAAAGCCTGTAAAATAGATATGGTGTTACCGAATCCTAGTGTATCATATAAGGATGTTATTTCTTCATTAAGGAGGGTTTGGTCAAATTATAGTAAATGTCAAATCATCATTTTTTGTATTTAGATGTTTAATGGTAATTATTTAGCATTGGTGACTTGAGTTCACAGTTTATTCTCACTCATTAAATATCTTGTGTTTTTGCATAACACAGAATATTTTTCACAAAGAAGCATATGGAAGTGTTTCTTAACACACAGTATTTTACTATTGTTTGCAGAGAAGAGAAACATGAGTCAATATAATGTATGGCTACTCAAATGTCCCCTCAAAGAAAGAGTTTGTAATAGTATATAAGAGGTACTTCGATCCCCATGGTTATTGATGTGTGAATTCACCCCAAAAACCCAGAGTGTGCTCCGTACAACATTCTTCGTATGAGATAGAAGTGTATACATACCTGATAATGAGTGCTCTCAAGTTGCAAAGTATTTACCTCTTTATCAAAAAATTTAAAAAGCTGAAACCTTCGAAAAACGTAACATAATAGTAGCGATAGAATTCATCCAGTGGTGTATTGAAGTTGTTTAATGTTTATAAAGGAATGTTCCTTTAAAAGACCTCAGAAGGTAAAGCTTACGTCGGTATAGAAACATCATTAAAAAACTCTCCTCACATAAAAAATTGAAAAATAAAAGAAGTTACTAAGACGAGGAGGAGAGTTTCTACCATTACTCTTTCCGTTATAGGCTCACTGATAACTAAAGTGGTTGCCAATAATGAAGAAGTTGCTGTACTTCCATATAATAGTATAGAAAATGAAGTATTAATAATCGCATCTGTACAGAATTCATTTCATCCGGTTCATCATTCACAATCTCAATAGGCCATTATTGCCACCCAGCAAAATCCACAATCCCAGACCTTATATACGCAGATTTAAAGCCTAATGCATTGACTTACAATCCTTTTACATCATCAACAACACTCCACAGCAGATCCCTTATATTGTGAACGATTCATTATCTTTTCAGCCCAAACTCATAGTTTATATGATCCTAAAGTTGCGCAGATAACGCAATACGAGAAAGAATGTAACGATATTAAATTCAGACATAACATCCATTGAGAACCGATTTATCCAGAGGCATACAAATTGGATAGATCTTAAGCTTGCACCTACTCATCTACGTATGCCGCTATCCGTAATGTGATATTCTAATGAAGTAAAACTGAAAGTGAAATGAGATATATTTTAAAATATCCTAGAGAAGTTACTATTAGAGTGCGTAAATCGAGTAGCTTTACTATAATATTTGAATGAAGAGGGCAGATCGTAATTGATGATGAAATAGTTAAAGATCAAATATTGTGATTTGATAGCCGATGCTCTCCGTAACTGGAAAAAGCCTGTAAGGTGAATGATATCAACAAGACTTCGACTTTAATTTCCCAGAACTTTTAATCTTAAATAAAGGCGCTTAGCGATTAGATAATATCTGCGTGACCCGTATTACCTGATTCATCTCCGGACTTCTTCAGCATCAGATAAATTAAACGTGTTACCAGAGAATAAGAAAAAACCTTATAATAAACATAGTGGATTAAATCGTAATTATGTATTGTAATATATATTTTTTAGTTGTAATGTTTGTGTATAAATAAATGTTATTTTAAATCTTTTCTTTTCTTTATCCTGTGCTAATATCAACATTTTTTGTGAAATTATATATATCTATATATATATAATATATATATATATATATAATATATATATATAATAGTATATATATTATCTATAAGATATATATATACTATATATATACTATATATATAATATATATTATTATATAAAGCTTAAGTGTTCAGTAGACAACATGGAAGCGAAGGAGGTAGTTGATCAGTATTACTTAATCTGAAGGGAGCAATAGTTTTGGGGGTTTCACTAGTTTTGCTTTAAGGTATCCTAATATTGAGAAAAAGAGTTAAAAAGGCATATTTAGAGTGAAGAGGCATTTACTCTCCATAAACCTGTAAGAAAAAATTTCCTACACGGAAAACCATATCTCCGCAGCTCGATCGCATATGGCAGTTAGATTAATCGAAATGATAAATACAGTCTTATAATGAGGCTTTCATATATATCTTTTTTACAATTGCCGTTACTCTAGATCCGTATTGGTTGAACACCCTTAAAGATAAAAGATAGCTACAGGTTAGCAATGCAGTACTTGAAATTATTAAAGATGAAAGAGAACACCTAAATAATTTTGGAACAGATTCAGGAATGGATTCAAGGGCGAGAGTTTAGGAGTGCTCTGGAGTTATGGTTAGCTATTATAATTTTCGTAAAAGCCGCGGCAATAGTTTCTGAAAGAGTCAACGTACTATTAAGGAGCGCATGCATAGGTATTTTACTAAGATGACCTTTTAAATATATTGATATAATGGACGATCTAGCTTATTCTTATAAAGGTTTACCATAGAACTATAAGGCAACTCCTTTAGAAATGTCAAATAATAGAGGCCTGTAGCTATCTAGGGTGAAAAGAAAAAAATAAAAGATAATTAGGAATAAGTAACGATTATAAGAGTATCTCGAACAGAAGAAAGGTTAGAAAAGGATATGAATCCGGTTGGACTACTGAAGTTTTAAAGTTCACATATCCGTCCTAGTCGTGATAGTTTTAAGCTATATTATCTTGGAGTTTAGATGGTGAAAATAAAGAGGATTTTATAAACAGGAAAAACAAAAAGTAAGGTTCAACCTGTTAACTCTGAATATAAATTGAAAAAATATATCACGAGAGGAAAAGGGAAAAATAAACTATCTGGTGAAATGCTTAGTT
>JABUQX010009703.1:10000-36184 GCA_015478945.1 Trachelipus rathkii | reverse complement strand
TTTCCCAACCCTAATCATATCATTGCGATTTGTTCTCTCCCTTCATATAATCCAAATATATATATATATATATATATATTATATATATATAGATATATATATATATATTATATATATATAATTATTATATATATATTATATATAATACTATAGTATATATATATATATATTAGATATATTATATATATAGTATATATATTATATATATATATATATTAGTATATAATATATTATATATTAGATATATATATCATTCATAATATATATGATATATATATATAATATATACTTATTATTATATATAAATAGTAGTCCACAAGATCCCCAATTAATTGTGATAGGACCCTCTTGAAAAGGGTAAATGAATCATAAAATTTTACTCCATCTGTGTACACACAATATCTCACGAAATGCGATGTGATAGTGCAAAAACCAATTTACATTTTTTGGAATCAGCACATCAATAATCAATAGCGAAACCCCGTCCAAGTAAGTATATCGTTTACAGTGTTATAACAAAGTAATAAAATACAAAAGAGTAAATAAACTATTTCCTTACCCCTATCAGCAGAACATTCACAGTATCCTAAAATAATTTAAATGAAAATTGAAAGTTTCGTAGTTTAAAGATATTAAACTAAACTTTCATTTTGGAATAAGCTCTAAAAGAAAAATGGGTCCCGTTAAAATGACAGAACATCTAGCCAGTTCTCCATTTTCCAGGGAATAACCTATTTCTTGTGGCTTCTTAAATATTATTATATTACCATCATACTTTTTTTCACCTTTTAATTAATAACCTCTCTGATACTTCAAAACCTATCCACTTGCTAGTTGTTTTCAAACCTTCCATAAAACTATTTCCATTTGTTTTTCCACAATTGAAGGGAATATCATGTGTCTTCACTTGGTCAAAGGTACGGCAACTTTATAGTATTTGTTATTCTCTTGATGTATATTCCGTATGTAAAGCCTCTTTACTTTTATGTACATAAAATCACATCGTCAGTAAGAATGGACTATTCTTTTTTCACTCTCACTTTCTTTTCTGTATGACGATTTTGATGCCACAATTTCTTTAAAACAATCCATTAAAAGAAAGTTGAAAATGGAACCTTCAGCTTCACTTTCCCCACTTACGTGAATCATCGTCAGCAGAAGACTCAGGAGCTAAATTTTCATGTATTTCTTCCATGCCAATCAACGGACCCATATTTTTTTAATAATTCATCTGATTCTTGTTGAAAAATTAGCTTGATCGCAGATCTAAGAAAGTAGCTACACACGAAGATTTATCACATAGGAACACAGAAAGGTCTTTTTTTCGACTGATTTCTTAAGCTCTTTCAACGAGTGTAATATTCCACTGAAGCTTTTGCTTTTAATTTGCGTCTTATTTAAAATAGACTGGGTTATTATAACTTTAAAATGGGAAAGGATCACGTTGGCGACTGTTACTTCCACGTTTAATGCTTGTTTTAGTGATGTTGTCAATGGCTCAGGTAAATGGAATAATTTTGCCACTGAAAATCAGTCAACATTTTCTGATTGCATCAGCAGCGTATATGGATAGGGAAACTTTTGTTCAACTCTTTAAGGCATATCATACGTCTGTCCAGCTGTAGAAACGTGTCTTGAATTAATTTTGCTCTCTGACATTCAGCTGCATCTGTAAAGTTTAAGCTTTGCAGCTGCCGTTGCTGAATGGTGAAAATGGAGAATATGCTCTGCAAGTAAATAAAATATCTTAACAGACTTCTGACATAATATTTGAATCGTGAATGATAGGTTGCAACAAGTGAATAAACATGAATGACTAGCAAGTGCCCAGCTCCCTCCAATTATACACAATCTTACCAGTTTGGGTCATATCCCCGTATCACTATATATGAATTCATGGTTTTAGAATATTGAAAAAGTCAAAGGCCCTTATAGGATCTGACAAAATGACAAAGAAAATTTCGCCATATTGGCTACAAGATTTTGGGCTATTATTTTTTTATATTTCCTTTGGAAATTAAAATCTTTCAATAGTATCATGTAACTCTGTGATAATTTACCCCTTATTGTTTGACGAAATTTTATCCGCTTTATAATAGCTCCAATATTCGGCCCGAATAGTTTTCCGGGCAAAATGCCCGAATTACTCACGGAATATTCTGGTAGTGTTTGCCGGATAGGCGAATACCCGAATATCCTTAGCCGAATATTCGGCACTATTCCCTAATATATATCATATATATAGTATAATATATAATATATATATATATATAATTATATATATATACTTATATTATACTATATTATATATATATATATTATAACATATATATAAATAATATATGCGTTTAAAAATTTGAATAGGAATAATTAAAGTACTTTATCTCTCCTTGATTTATACTTTAAAAGAATGGCGAACAGTCAAAAAAGTAAACTACCAGATGCAAAGGCAAACAATAGTGTGCAAATTTTATTAAGGAAAGAATTTATCACGTGGCAATCTCCGCTATTAAACGATTTGGTTCGAATAGTCGCATTCTTTAATGGATGAAAAAATAGTCTCAATATGTTAATGCGTTTCTTCTTACATATTTGTTTCAAAATCGCATAATATTATAATATTTTTATGTTAATATTTTTATTCATTTTGCAACATAAAAAAAAAAAAAAAAAAAAAAAAAAAAAAAAAAAAAAAGATAATTTTATCAGAAGCATTATATTTGTGTAAAAAGTTGAGGTTTTCTCTAATGTTAAACTCGTGCTAAGCACTTGAGTAGCACGTATAGGGTGTGAGTGTCGCCGTTTAGTAATTATATATATTATAATCTAATATTATATATTATATATATATATGTTATATAAAGTATATATAATATAATATAATATAGTTATAATATTATATATATTATAATATATATTATAGTATACTATAGAGTAATATATATATATAGATTATATATATATATATATATAATATTATAGTATATATATATATTATAAATTATTATATACTATATATTTATACTATCATTATATATATATATATATATAGTAATTTTATATATATATATTATATGTATATATGAATATATATAATATATATATAGATATATATTAGTACTAATTATAAACGAGGCAGAGATTTTTTGTGCTCCGGTGAGTAGCCTCCTCTTGGTGTTGGGCAAGATCGGTGCTTGGGGTTTTGGTTAGCGAGCGAGGGGGTAACATGAGGAGAAGAGCGGCGTGGCTGTGAAGCGTTGGGTTGTTGTGACGTTGTGTGATGAGATGTCTGTGTGTTGTTGCCTGTGAAAGCTCGACCGCGCGCGTCGATCGCGAGCGGTGCGACGTGAGTGTGTAGAGTAATCATATTAGAAAATCATGTTAATTTGCTGCATAACAAAACTCGTTCCATATAAGATATTAAGAAGATATTTTTTATGATCGAGATTTATATTAAATCTTAGTTAGTACGTGTCGAGTATAATGTGTGAAGTTTTGGTATTAAGGTTACGAATGCGTGCAATTCAACACTTAGCAGAAGGATAAAGTCCTAGAAGTAGGAAGGGGAGGGGGTGGGGCGGGGGGTACCCAGATTACAAGTGTTCAAATATGCGTTAGTAGTGAAAAATTTCTATATAATTTGGTATTTCCTATTCGATTTTCAAAGATGATAAATAAAATAAATAAGCAAAATTGAAATAAGATATAAATAAGTATCAAAATAAGGTGTTGAGTCATTGCTACATAAATGAATAGATTTAAATAAGCGGTTGAAAAGATCGTTAATAAATGTAGGAAGTAGAAGTGATAATAGTAAGTGGAATGAGACTAAATAATCTGAGGAACATCATTAATTATTAATGATGGGTATGAATGAGATTGAATAGTTATCATGTGTTATAGATGAGAGAGATAATTAATCATTGACGTAGATGAGCATGAATGAGAGATAGATAATGAATGGGGGAAATGAAGTAAGTTAATAATAGAGTAAGTAGAGTATAGGCGAGGATGATGATTACTATATATTTATTACTCTATTGAGTATGATTTACTATGAGTATATAATTGTGATGTATGTTGATGTAGATGATAGTAAGTAGATTAGTGCTAGTGGGAGCGGAGATGTATTGATGTAGTAGTGGGGCTTGAAGTGAGCGTGCGCAATGAGATGTGAGATTCGAGTTGAGAATGTTGCAGATGATAATCGATGATGCGATGTATGCGAGATGTCGAGTGTAGGAGGTGTAGTGTGAGGAGTGATTAGTGTATATAAGTGGGATGTAGTAGTGTATGCAGGTGCAAGTTGATGATGTATGTCGTGTGAGTGGCTCGGGAGTGTGTGTGATGGTAGTGGAGTAAGGAGTGTATGTGAGTGTGATCAGTGTATCGGAGTTGTGATTCAGGTGATGATCAGTGATATCATATGATCTGATTGGCGGCGTGGGTCGATGAGTTCTAGATTGATCGATTGATGATTGAAGGGTTAAGGATTGGGATGGTGAATGTGAGAGGGATTATGGTGATGATTAGTATTTATTAATTGTTAATTAGTATATTTATTATTGATTTATTATCTTCATATGTTATATTATTGTATTTATTGCTTACTTATTTATTTAATTATATTATTTATAGGGCATTATTATTCATTCATTTTATTAATTATTATCATATTATTATATTATTATAATATTATTATTATTAATCAATGTCAATTCTCATTTGCAGTAGTATCATATCGTCATTCAATCATGGTTTTAATTCATTTATATTTTACATTTTTCGTCATCTAACCTTATTACGTCTATTAATTATTCATAAAATTTATTATTATATAATTTACATGATTATATTTATGAATATAAGTAAAGAAGGTTATTATTCATTATTTGTGAATATATTATATTATATTATCATTATTATTATTATTATTCATGTAATTATACTTATTATTTTAATTGTATTATATATGTTTTATATTATTTATATTATTTATTATTACCTATTATTTTTACTAATAATCTATTATTATTAAATTTATATGATAATTATTTATTATTATTAATTATATTATTATTATTATTATTATTATTAGTTTATATTATTATTTATTTATATTATTATATGTGATTATTATCATTATCATATCATTATCTATTATTATTATGTATAATTATTATTATCATTTTATTATTATTATTAGCTTATAATATATGATTTTTAATAATTATTCATTATTATTATCCATTATCATATCATTATCATTATTCAATTATCATTATTATTAATTATTTATTATTGATTATTATTAATTATTATTATATATTATTATTATATTATTTTATATTATTATATTTATTATTATTATTGATTATTCAATAGTGTATTTTATTATTGCGTTATTATTTATTTATTATTAATTATTATTATTTTATTTATATTATTATTTTATTATTATTATTATTAATATTTTATTATTTGTATCTGTATAATATAAGATTACAATAATAAATATTTAAAAAATAATTTAGATTATTATGAATGATATTATTTTATATTATTAATATTATATATTATTATGTCAAACTATATTATTAGCAGGGTGATCACCATTATAATGTTACTATTTATGACCTGATGAAAGAATTAAACTAAAATTATATATTTGAATTATTATTATTTATTAGTATTATATTAATTATTTTATAATTTAATTATTTTTGTATATAATTATTATTATTATTATTTTTAATAGTATCGAATTACTATATATGCATTATTTTACTAGTATAATCATAGATTACTATAATTTATTAGAATTAATTATTATTTTAATTCGTAATTTTTTCGTTATCATTATCATTATTAGTTATTATTATATTTAATATTATTATTATTATTAGATATTATTGATAATTATTGATTATTGATTTTATTATTATTTATTATTATTAATTAATTTATATTTGTATTTATTATTATATTATTTTTTAGAGTTCTTAGAAGTTCTTGTGTTCTTATTTATTATTTTATTATTATTTATTATTAAATTAGTAAATTAATTATTATTTATTATTACTCTAGTTTCTTGTTTACTCATACTTTTTACTGATATAATTTCCTTAAAATTATAATTTAATATAATTATATAATTATGTTATTTTAAATCCTAGCATTATTATTATTATTATTATTATTATAATTTATTATTATTATTATTATATGGGATTAATTATTATTATTTAATTATTATTATTATGTGTTTGATTATTATTATTATTATTGATCATATCATTATCATTGCGCCAAATTACGAGGCGGGTAAGTATTTCTCGTCATTCGGGCACCAATCGAACCAAACTAGTCCGAAATATCGGATCGGGCTCCAAATTAGACAAAACATATATATTAATTGATTATCGGGATATATCCGATTATTATTATATTTATTAACCTATATGTATATAATTTATTATATAATATTATTGATTTATATGTCTATTATTATTTATATATGTTTTCTGATTAATACTATTATTTTGCTACAAATTATCTTATTATTACAAATTCTTTATTTTAATTATTAATATTAATATATAAATTATTATTACATTATTATTATTATTATATATTATATTAGTTATTATTATTGTATTATTATTATTATTATTATATGTATTACTATATATACTATATTTTTAGATATTATTATTAAGTTGATTATTATTAGTATTAAATAAGTCATTTATTATTAGTTATCACCTATATTATAATTATTAATTATTATTAGATAAATTATTATGATTAATTAATTATATATATTATTATTATTTATTATTATTATTATTATTTATATCAAAGAATTAAATTTTTAATTTAAAATAAAAAAATATATATATTCTCTTTTATTGAAAAATTATATATTAATGTAATAATTGTTAATTATTTATTATTTTGTATTATTATTCAAAATTACAATATTATATATTATTATATAATTATTATTAGTTTATTATTATATTATTTATTATTATTATTTATTAATCCTCATTATTACTATTTATAATAATGCGTGATTCATCTATTATTATTATTATTTTATTATTATGTGACTGTACATTAATTGATTTTTATGATTATTAATTCATTATTATTTATTGGTTTATATATTGTATTTATTATTATTATTATATTATGCCTGGGATTATATAATTCCAATTATATATTAATATATGATTCATTATTGGGACTCTATTTTTATTATTTATTGACAAGCGTCATTTTCAAATATATTATTAGTTTTATTATTATTATCTTATTATATAATATAGTAATTATTATAATATTATATATAATAGTATTATTATTTTAATATATATTATCTATGTATTATTATGTTATTAATATTGATATATTAACTTATGTGATTATTATTATTAATATTATTATTACATTGATTTTATCTAGCTATGGTGGATTATTATTATTATCTATTATTAATTATTATTATATGTTTGGAATTTATTATTATTATTGATTATTATTACTATTATATTATGTGATTATTATTATTATTATTATTTGATTATTTAGTTAGTTATAGTTGTATTATTATTATATATTTATTATTATTGAATTATTATTACATTATTATTATTTTATTATTATTATTATTATTTTAATATTGAATTATTATTATTATTAGTGTGATTATTATGATTATTCATATATTATTATTAGTCTACTTATATATTATTATTAATCTTACTTATTAATTATATTAGTTATATATTATTATTTATTATTCTATAATCTGTATTATTATATTATTATTATTGATTATTATATTATTATTTTATATTATTCATTATTATTATTATTATTTGATCTGAGATATTTATTACTAGTCATTATTATTATATTATCTATATTAAGTATATTATAAATTTATTATTTATTCTATTATTATTATTATATAATTATTAATTGATATATTAATCATTTATTCAATTTATTGGATCTATCTGTTATATAAAAAAAACTAATTACATTATTGATTCATTTATTCATTATATATTATTATTATTATGTATATTATTATTTCATTGATTATTATTTATTATTATTTTATTCATTTATGTATTATTTTTATTATTAATTATTATTAGTTTATTATTATTATGTATTATTTATTATTATTATTATTTTTTAATATCCTAATTATTATTCATTAAATTATTATTAATTATTATTATTATTATTATTATTTATCATTATCATTTTCCTTATCATTATAAATGATTTCGATTATCATTATTATTATGTAATTATTTTATTATTATTATTATTATTATTATTATATTATTATTATTATTATTATTATTATTATTATTATTAATTATTATTATTTTTGAATATTATTATTATTTATGTATTATTATTAGTACTATTATATTTTATTATTATTATTATTAGTTATTCATTTTATTTATTATATTATTATTATTATTTTTAATATTATTATTATTGATTATTATTATTATTATTATTATTATTATTCTTATTATTATTATTATTATTATATTATTATTATTATCTATTATTATTATTATTCTCATATTATTCATCTCGTAATCATTTAACATTTGTGATCATAAATATTAATATATTATTATATGCCTTTATTATTATTATTTCTTTTGATCATTTATCGTCAATTTTCAGAATATTATTAATTATCAATTATCATATATCTATTATCGCAATTCATCGATTCTCACTTACTCTTTAATCATTTATTTTATTTCATTATTATTATTCCTTATATATTATTATTTTATTCTTATTAGGATTATTATTGGTTATTATCTATTATATTATTATGTACTTATTATTAATTAACATTATCATTATTATTATTATTATTATTATTATTCATTATTCTCATATCAACGTCTGACATTAATTCAGTAATTATTATTATTGATTCATTTATGGAAATCATTATATATACTCTCATAATATTATTATTATTTAACTTAATGTATTAATGTTATTATTATTAAATTAAATGGCTCTATTAATATATGATTATTTTGATATTATTTTTAATATTAATATAATTATTCATATTATTATTAATGTTATTATTAATATTTTTTATTAATATTCATTATTAATATTAGCTGTTGATTAAAATATTATTGTATATTATTAGTGTATATTATTATATATTTAAATTCAATTTTATTATTATTGATTAGTTATTATTAATATTATTATTATGATTATTATTATTATAAGGATAATTACTTATGTCCATTATTATTATATTTTTTATTTATTTAAATTATTAATTTTACTTAATTATAATATATTATTCTTATATATTTCTATTTTCAAACAAGTTATTAATTATTAATTCATTATGATTATTATTCATTATTATTACTTTATAATATATATATGTCGCAGACATATTTATTATTATTATTATTATATTATTATTATTGATGATTATTATTATTATATATAATATATCTCTTGATCATTATCTGATTATTATTAATTATTACTCATTATTATTATTATCATTATCTATTATTATTATTATTATTACTTATTTTATTATATAATTATATGATTATTTATCTCATGTTATATAATATAATATTATTATTAATTTAATGATTATTATTATTATTGATTTGGCGGTGATTTATTATTATTTTTATTATTATTATTGATTATATTAGTTATTATTATTATTAGTTATATTATTATTATTATTATTATATTATTATTATTATTATTATTATTATTATTACTTATTATTATTATTATTTATTATATTATGTGTTAACTTTATTAATAAATTAATTATTATTGTATTATTCCTCTATTATTATTATTATTATTCAAATCTCTTATTATTCGATTATTATTATTTTAATTTATTATTATTATTGATCGTCATTTATTATTATTATTAAATTCATGATGATTATTATTTATTATTTTTTGAATAATTATTTTTTTTTATTGATTATTATTATTTATTATTATTATTATTCATTATTATTATTATTATTTATTATATTATTATTATTATTATTATATTATTATTATTATTATTTTTGTAGTTAAATTATACCAGTTTTATTTATTATTATTATTATAGTATCTGTTGATAAATTTTTAGGAATATTTTTTTTTTCTATTTCAACACGAAATATTAATTATAAAATAATGAATTCATTATTATTTATTATTATTATTATTATTATTATTATTATTATTATCTATTATGGTGGAGTTATTATTATTATTATTATTATATTCTGATTAATTATGTTAAATATTGTGATTTTTTTATAATCTATATATTATTATTAGCTATATATTATTATTCATGTATTTTTATTATGTTATTATTAGTTATTCATTATATAATTATTATATTTATTAGTTATTATTATTCTCTCTTATCTATTATTTTATTATTCTTATTATCTTTTGAATTTGTAACATAACATCCAACCTAAATGTAATTCAAGCATTATAATTATAATTATTATTATTTAGTTATTATTATTATAAGTATATATATTTATATTGGATTGGTAGTGAAGTAGTAGTAGTAGTAGTGTAGTAGTATAGTAGTAGTAGTCAGTTAGTAGTAGTAGTAGTTAATATGTATTTTTTTTATTATTATTATTATTATTATATTATTATTTATTATGATAAACAATAATTATATAATATATACAAATAAATTATAATTTCAATTATTATTTTTATTTTAAAGGTATTGTATTACAATATTATTATTCAATTGGATTCAGAAGATAATTCTTATGTATTTTCCCATTCCCATTATATTATTAATTTATTATTATGATTATTATTTATTTTATTATTATTATTACTATTATTATAATATATTTAATATTATCTATTTGTATTCTATTATTTATAATTATAATACTTATTATTCTTTAAATACTTAGTATTATTTTCTTATTCTAATATTATTAAGCTCCTTAAATATTCTTAGTATATATTTTTTAAATATTATATATATTAAGTGTCTTTATTATTATTATTAAAATGCTATTTATTATTATTTCAATCAGTTATTATTTATATTTATTATTTATTATTATTATTATTATTATTATTATTCATATATTATCTATATATTATTACTATAGTACATTACTATTAAATTATATCTAAAATTTATTCTTTATAAATCTCTTAAGGTTAATATCTATTTAATTATGATAGTTATATATCTATATATAATTATTATTTTATATAATTGACTATTGATTTGGTATTATTTATTAAATTATTATTATTATTATTATTATTATTTATTTATGTATTACATATTGTCGTAAATTATCTTTTTAACATTTACGGTGTTAAATTTAGGTTTTAGCTGTAGGAACATTTTTATAACCGGATTTTCGCCTTGATCTTTGTTAGTTGTATATTTATTATACTGAGGTAGTGGTTTATGTTTTTTTGTGATTGCCGAAGTGTGTGCGTCGTGTTTGACTAGACGTAGTTTGGATAGGCCTGGGCTTTTAGTTGATTTACCAAACATCTTGTGGGCAGTACACTCTGAATTTCTGATCCTGTAGTAAATACCAATTGTTCCTTTTCTAATCTGGTGCTATAACCACCCTAATCCCTGTTTGCAACCCTCTGTCTGAGAGCCACAGTATGCGCTAAGAAATTCATATCCTCTAACTCGGTTTAATATATCCAACTATGAACTCTATTCATAATTTTCCGTCTGAAAGAGTGGATAGTGCGCAACCCTAATGACAAAGGGACATTAAACAACTTCTGGCAGCAACACAGAGTTCTCTTTTGAGAACTCGAATCTCCTAATTTCGATGTTACTGTGGCTTAAAATCTTTCTTTCCTTCTACTACAATAAATCTTGTGGCTTTTGCTAATATGTTCCTAACAGAAACAAGATTTCCTATTCTGCCTTTTGAATATCCTCTACTATCTTCCAGTAGACATATTCTATACTTCTATCCAATACTAAGGTCATCTTAATATAGGAGATTATACAAAATACAACACAATCTAGAGAATGGTTGGGGGTCCTCCCATAACAAAGTTTAATTGGGTCGGAGCAAGTAAGGGCCAAAATGCATCTTTCAGCCTTCTCAACTATGTAACAGAAATGGACACTCCTTTTTATTAAAGAACCACTACTCATTCGGATCAGTCAAACCCTACCTAAAGGGTTTCCTTGAAGCAATTGTCACATTGCGCTGGAAATCTATGACGACACTTAGTGAAGGCGACATGCCCAGATGAGTTAGGTATACCTCCCGAGTTGTTTGCAAAGGGGCGGATGTGTGCCTCCGTGCTGAGGCCCGATCCTTCATTTCAACCTAATACTCTTCTATGTCTGGCAATAGCTGAGACCACTTCTCTAAGCCGTGTGGAATAGCACTCATATGTGCTGGCTACGCTACATGCCGTAAACAAAGAATTGCAAAAGCCGCTTCTTGGTTATCCTGTCTAACAATCGACCCTATAATTAGCTCTGCTCATCCATTGGTATATGAAGATTCCTTTAGAACACCCTCTTCTCAGACTCTTCACTTCCTACAGATCATTGTGGAATCTCATTCACCTGTCTTTTGCCGACCACCAAGTACGGCTTTCGAGCGCTCGAGGTACCTTACTGGTGATTATAATAATTCCATATCTAACTGCATTTATATGGATTTTCACCCTATAAGAACTACGGAGAGTGATCTTGCGTGTAGGCGCTCTTGACATATTTCAAGCTGTCCCTCTTTGGGTTTCTCCTTCTTCTTTGCTGCTATTGATGTCTAGCTTTCTTTCTAAACATTGGCTATGGGCTGGCTGTTGTTGATGGGGCGGACTTCTTCTTCTTGCTTTCTCAATAGCTCGGATATATTCTCTCAGGGATTCGGTAAGGGTCTTTATCTACACTACATATAGAATAAATTCTGAGATTAAAAGGATAAAACGTAAGCCGCTGGAATAAGGTTTGACATCTGTACCTATGAGAATTTGGTCTGGATGAAAACCAGAGACATGGATAACCCTTAACAACGGAATTTGCTAATGTCTGTAGTGATTCAACATCAAGCAGGCGTTCTCTTCAACAATTCCAAACATTTGTATCCAAGTATCCAAACCCTTACCACACCGCAAGAGTCGGCACGTTCCTCAGTCAGGATGATCTTTCCTGTGAACCGTACCACTCGTCATGAGTGATATTACTGACAAATTTACATCAGAAGGATGACCCCGTGTCCGATGTTAATAACACAAGGATTTAGATCGTTGACTTTGAACCATCAACATTAATGACATGTTCATATCATGAAATCACACAAGAGGAGCTGAACGATCTTGTACGAGATCGTTAAAACTGCTCACAAAACAGACTCCGAATTTCTGGCTTCTATTTTCAGGGCTGGAATCTATTAGAGAAAGGAGTAAACATTAGTTCCTTTAGAGGCAGACAGAGACAATTTTGCAACTATTTTTATACATAGTTATGGCATTGTATATTTTGACGATTATAAATTTTAATTTAGTACCTTGGTAGGTGATCACTCCAAAGTAAGCATAACCGTAGCAGCGAGTGGTGCCTGATTTTATTGATTCCTCCATAACGTAGTCTCAAGGCAGTGTTACTACCATATCATAGCTAATGTTTTTAAGTCTGTCGCTGTAGCTTTCTACCAAAAATACAACAGGAAAAAATCTTTTACGAAATAATTAAGAGTTCTATTACTTAACCTAGCCCTGAGTATCCAAAACAATTAATAAATGACACTATGTGTGGGGACCTAAGGGTCATGCTATTTATCAGGCAGTGCAGACAGGAGAATGAGCAAATAACAAATCTTTGCTGCTTGGCCTACTGACGAATTGCGGATAGCCGCGTACAGTAAAAAATCACTAATATTTAAAAACAAATTTTAGGTTTCAAAGACATTGATTTCATGATCGTATATAGATAAACAAATATCAACATGCAGCGATGAACCACTTGGTTTGAATACCGCATAACATGTGTATGTCCTTTCCTATCCACGTTATAAACACATATAAAACTTTGGTTTTGATGTTCAAATATTTGTTAAAAGCTCACTTGGCAAAAAAGGGCCTTGTAGGACCCTTCTTGCTGATATCTGACAATTTACAAATTTTAAGCTGAGGGACAATAGATAAAAGAAGAGTTTTTTATTGGCTCCAACCAATTTAAAGCAGTCATTCCGAGATGGAGAGTATACGAAAGGAAGAAGAGAAAACTGTTTCAGACAAACACAAAAAGCGGCCTGGCTAGTGTTCAAATTAGTGTGCTCAAGGTTTCCTTGGAAAATGAGAAAGCTGATAGAACTTGATGAAATAATCATTATACTCGATCAACAATGGTGGATTGACTTTCGTGAGTGAAGGTTGCAATATGATCATTTAATACATACACTTATATGGACTTCTCATCGGACTTCTATCCACACCCACATCCTCATTGCCAAAACTAGTGATAGGTAATGGTAGGAAAGATTTCACCAGGACATCTTTCATATGCTTTGAAAAGCGTATCCTTTTCAGTAGGCGATGGAATGGAAGTATGCTTGCTGAATATGCTGCGTTCTGTTATCAAAGGACACACCACAATGGAAGGAACAGATTTCTTCATCTCAAAAAAAAAATCCATTTTGAATGACTTTTATTTAGTGTGTGTTGCTATAATAATCAAGACACTGTTTCAATTCATATAACCAATTGCATCAAATATGGCATAAAAAATTGGTAGGGCGTGATGGAAGCTTTTTGGAATATTTCAATTAATGTAACAGTTATATTTGTTAGATTATGTAAATACTCCCTTTCTTTTTCAATTTATATTAACAATATTGTTGTTGCTGTGAATACAAGAAATATACTCACAATTTATTTCTCCGTCAGACTGCTCATATAATTAAAGCATAGTTCCAACCACTTGTATCAATATTCAACCTTGCCTAACTAAAGAACGACCAAATAGTATAGCAAATTATTCTCCCCCAAACTTGACTAAACAAACAGTCTATCAACACCAGAAAGAAATCAGATCTGACCAGAAACTTCTTTATTTTTTTTGTTAAAGTCACACCTCACGAGCATAGGCCCTATATTCTAGGAGGGGAACCCTCTCGAGGTATATTTCTACCTCGGTATCCGGATTATAAGGAGTTGAACCTCGCTCCATAGCCATACCCTGTCGTGCGACTACCGCGTTGAGCCACAGTAGGCTCTCACAGAGTAGATATGGGTGCTGCAAATACAATTCCGATACAAATCTTCAATACCGTTTTTACAAATATCAAAAACTCCAAGGTATTATATATATATATATATATATATTAGATATATAGTATTATATAATATATAAATATATATATATATAAATATAGTGTATTAAATATATTAATAGTATATATTATATTATGGTGAGTATATAATATACTATTATGATATAGGCTATATTATAATATAATATATATATATATTGAAGATTATAATTTATAATTTGGTGTACAGACCCCGGATTATTTAAATTACCCTAATAGTTTGATATATACTATATATATATTTATGAATATTATATTAAATACTATATAGTAAACAGAAGAACAGTTACGCGGGAAGATAACAGAAACTTGCTCCTCAAGAGGGTCGACACCACGCCCAGTGCTTGCGACTTAGAACAACGATACTCGATGCATGTTACCGTTTGAACCCATCCTCTAACCCAAAAGACAAGTATAGATTTCAGAAAACAATTTTTAAAGAATGCAACGCGAAAACGAAGTTACAGGATGGCTCAACGCTAAAGGAGTGCGAGTATGTTGTTCCTCGAAGTCGCATACGTGCGCAGCGTGGAGTTCAAAACCCTCAGAGGAGACAGTTACTATTTATCTGGTCTTCGTTAGTAGTGCTCGTTCTGTTTGACCTAACTAGTGTACTATTGCCAGCAATATTGCAAATGTTATAATATAGGTATAAGATATATATAGGATATGGTAAGTATATATAGTATCATACATCCATTAATGGTAAGTTATATATATAATAGAATAATATATTAATAGATATATATATATAAATATATATTTATATATTATATATATAAAATATATATAATAATATAGTGATAATATAATACTATAATATACATTAATATATTATTATATATTTATATAATATATACTAAAATATATATTACAATGTTAATATATATATTAATTACCCAACTATATATATATAGAAGTAATATAATTTATTTAAATTATAAGCATTATACTCGAATAGTTTGCTTCCTTTTTTATTATGGTGGTATGGTAATTAACTGATTGGTTGAAAAAAAGGGGAAAAAACTTGGAACAGGGAAAAAATAGAAAAAAACACGAATCAAGTAAATTGATATAATATTTTACAGTTTGTGTATATAAATATTGCTATAGAATTTTTATTCTCTCCTCTATACTTTACCAAATGTATATTAAAAAACATACTCAAATTGGAAGTTATAGCATATACCGATTTTTTTTTTTTTTTTTTTTTTTTTTAAACTATAGCGTTTTGTATATTAATCCATAAAGTAAAGAGAAAAGACTTTAAATTTATTAAAGCTTGTTACTATTAATATGTAAAATAGAGACCATAAAATATCCTCCATTTATTATTCATACCACGAAACCATAATTTTGTAAATCCAATTTGTAATATAAATGTATGTAAAAATAAATAAGAAGTAAGGAGGGTTTTTTTTTGGCATGAAAAGTAATAAGGTAATTCCCCTTAAAGCCTTCTTAAAGGCGAGTCAAGATACTTATAATTTTTTATACGAAGGACGATATTACCCTAATAAATGATGCTGTTAACGATTCATAAAGGAAAATTTGATATCATCATGATACGCATCGCGGAACTCGCCTCCAAAATTTGGAGCGCATCTCGTAAAAGTGTCAAAAAACAGCTGGAAAATTTTCTCTGAGCAAAGTAATGGGAGTGTGGCCGCCCGCTTTTACCCTAGCTGCTCCTTAAATAATAATAATAATAATAATAATAATAATAATAATATAATAATAAATACATTGTAAAATAATAATAAATGATAAAATAATTAATAATTTAATAATAAATAATAAGTAATAATAATAGATAATAAATTAAAATTAAAAATACAAAATAATTAAATAATGTAATTAATAATGTTACCCAAATAATAAAATTAAAAATAATAATAATAATAATAATAATAATAATAATAATAATAATAATAATAATAATAATAATAATAATAATAATAATAATAAAACATGCTGTAAGGAGATAAATTTTGAAGGTAAGTTATGTGCTTCGTAAAAATAAATTATAATACCTTAAAATTATTCAAATTTGGAAACGAGTGGAATTATATGAAACTATAAGCTCTATAATGATTATTATTATTATAATTTCATTCGCTCCTAAGAGCTATAAAAATGAAGACACAGAACAATAATGTTCCACTCAGTTGATTTTTTTACCACTTAAGAAAAGGATTTGGAACGTGAAGGGTAATCAAAATTTCTACTGGATGATACTTAGTGACTCAAGCTGAATGAGACAGAATAATAAGAATTTTAAATTCAAATGAGCTTAAAGTATGTTATTTTCTCAGTTCAGTTTCATATAAGCATATATATTTATCGAAGAATGATCAGCCTCGAATAAGATTTTTCCTTGGTTTTCAGTAACCCCCTTTTTAGTTATATTTATTAGGAGGCGAAGATTTTACCAGCGATAGTATTAAATATTTAATAGAAAATATAGGAAACTGTTTGATGATTTAAAAATAACTTTTAAACAAGAAAATATTTCCAAACATATCAATGACGTCATCCTTTACCAATAAGTTATTGTTTTGAGAACTGTGCTTTTATTTTCTAATCCCCAAACTTATCAATTAGTCAACCATTATGAAATTAATTATCTGCTACTAAACAAAAATTGACCGAAACATATTATTGTATATATTTTAAATTAATAAATCTCCACCATTCAAGAGAAAAACCTTATTCTAGGTAGGGTTGTGGAGTTGGAAGAAAAATGTCTAACTCTGATTCGACTCCCGACTCCCGACTCCCGTCTCCGGCTCTTAAAGTCTCAAGTGTCCGACTCCATCTCCATCTCCTCACCTTCAAATTTCCTAAGTTTAACTCCTGATTAACAAACACTCGTATTTTTATCGAATTATATAAAGTATGGAAAGTATTTTAAAGTGGAAAAGATAATGCAATCTTTAAATAAAATTACTCCTATACTTTGTAGGTTTTATTTTCGTATTTATCAAGTAAAAATATTGGTATTTTATCATCATTAACTTGAGCTTTTACCAATTGACATTTTATAAAATACTTTTATAAACACATTCCATATTTATATTTGTAGTTGTATTCAAATTAAATATTAAATGTAGTAAAACAAGTTTTAGGTACTAAACTCTCGGACAAAATTAATACATCACAGAATTAATTTAGTATTAGGTACCCAACAATGTAATTAGGATGGATTAGGTTGTATTGCGTTTACAGTGATCCAACCGGAACCACACAGGTAGCTTTGAGCAATAGAATAACTAACAAATTTAGAAACCAATCAATACACACCATCCTCGGTACAAGTGTATACCACATAAACTGCAGCACAGAACATTCCGTAGTCACACGAGTGTATGCAGAATGCATTGTCTTCATTTGTCCAAGTGTGCCTGAAGAATGGGCACACACAGATAGCAAGAGAAGAAAAACTTGCCGTCAGGGCGACCACGCTATTGAAAACAAACACCTCCCTGAGACAAGTGACTCAGTTGGATGTTGTGTATGTCGGATCCTCCGCCGGTTCAGGGAGACTGGAAGTAACCACTGAAGGAAAGGTCAGGGTCACCCTTTTGTCACTTCGGTGAGGGGGGAAAGATTTCTCCATCTGGTAGTTCTGCGATATATATATATATATATATATATCCAATATAAGAATAGAATACTAATATATATATAGTGTTATAATACTGGGTATTATATGAGAATAGAATAGTAATATAGAATAACCATATTATAATACTGACTCTAATAATGGGGAATTATCTATTAAATATAACTAATATATAGGCTATATAGGCATATATATTATATAAAATAGGTATGTATATATTATATAATAACATATAATTATAATAAGTATATATTAGCAATAAACTCATACTCTAAAATCACTGACTGAGTTTATGCCACTTGTAGCGTACAAATATGTACAGATGGACGATTTTTTTTTAATGTTAATTTTCAGGATTTTATATTTAGGTTTTTTATATTTTTGGGGGGAGGAAAATAGTTCCCAGAGAGCTCTATTTTTACAGGCGAGCTCTACTTAACCCTTTATGAACTAACAATATTCTAAAGGGTCTAGCTCTTTGCGAGGGTGGGAGACTCTATTGTGAATGGTGAGTTGGACTGTATAAGTGAGGGAGCCCACAAGATAGTAGCATTCGAGGATTATTACATAGCAGATACAGGTTGTGAATCGTTAACCATCTCGCGTTATCAGAAATGTTGTAGCGCACTGTTCAGCGGGAGGACGGTCCTCGTGCCCAGAACGGAGGTCACTCTACACGAATTCGCTCATATCTCCGTATAGTACTCCATGTACAATTGCTCAGACCGAACAATGCAGCAGTCTTTATTTGTACCTCAAAGAGGTGAGAATCTACCTCCTGCCCTCACCTGGGGAGGCGTGTCAGAGATCTGTCACATGCTCCTTCAACACTCAGGGAGCAGACGGGCGCGTTGACTAAAAAGTGGGACAGTATCCCTCAAGACGTCATCACCAGGATTGTTACTTCAATGCCAAAGTGATGGAAAGAAGTGCAAAGAGTAAGAAAAGGCACAATCAACTATTAATTAGAAGTTGCAATTCTTACAGATTTGTTAATGCCAAGTTACTTTAAATTTTTCATCTTTGTGATTTTCTTGAATATATATCTATTGCTGATTCAAAATTTCGTAACGCATACAAGACACACCTTCCGAAGGTAAATAATTTTGTACAATGTGTAACAACTGAATATTACATTAAGTACAACCACGTTGTAGTCTCCTTTTGCCATAAATGAAAATGATGCATCAATTTTGTCAGAGAGTTTATATTTTATTCCATTTAAAATATTTTTTTCTTTTTTCATATCATAACCAAGTAAGGAGTCTGAGTAAAGAGTTGCAGTAATCAAATAAATGATAAAATTTACTATATATAATATTATATACTATAATATATATATATATATATATATATATAATATTATATATATATATACTTAAATAATATACTATATTATATATAATATATTATATTATTATATTATATCTTATTATATCATATTATATCATCCTTATTTGCTAAATACAAACTCTTCTATATATATATATATATTATATATAATATATATTATAGCTATATGATATTATACTATAATAATATATATAGTAATATATATATAATTATATATATATATATATATATATATATATATATAAGTGCAAAAACTTGAAAATGCCGAAGTAAATGCTGGATTGGAAAACAAAGGCTGCAGATGAATGTCTTTCGGGAACAACAGTCTTTATTTATTAAGGGATGGATATTGGGGCTCTGGTGGGAAGAATGAAAGAAGAGATTGATCATTAGGTTAAGGAAGAAGAGAGTGTTTAGTAGTCTTAGAAAAAAAATGGAAAAGAGATATTTACCTAGGAAGATGAAAATGAATTTATTTGAATATATTTTTCCTCCACTGTTTTGTATGGTTGTAAAATATGGACATTAAATGCTAAGCTGAGGAAATGAATTGAGGTTTTTGGAAGTGAATGGTTTCGAGAGATATTTGTAGAATTAGGAGAAGGGATAGGACTGGGAATGCAAGGGTAACGTTAATGTGCTGCTGGATCAGTTCTCTGTTCAGATCTCTGTTGGATAAAGCAGAACAAAGATGTACTGAGGGTGGTATGGATATGTGCATAGAATGGGTGATGAGATGATGGAAGACTGACTCTCAAATCTTTCTTTGAGAAACTCCCACTCCAGCTCCCGACTCTTTGCGGCAAAAATTTCGAGTCTGATTCCCGAGTTAGGCTGCGACTCCTCAACCATGATTCTATAAATGTAGAAAAGTATCCTTCATCCTTAACCAATCAGAATTGAAAGGACCTACAGTCGAGTGCAGTAAACAAAATTAGGTCTTTCTTGTCTTGACTCTAGATGGATGATGTCTACAAAATCTTATCTTAGCAAGATGAGTTACTTTTCAAAGCTCAATAAACTAAATGGTTGTTGGAATCACCAGTAACAATGGTTCTAACTTCAATCCAATCTGACTTTCTCTGTGTTGAATCTAATTTAAGGTAGAACTTTGTAACTAACTGGAGACTGCTGGTGAAATATTTTTAAAATTGTTAACATACTTTACCTTGAGCTCTAAGCTTATGAATAACACTAAGAAAAGAAAACATCTACTGCAAAAACTTTCATTGGATTATTTTATCATTATTTGAGCACAAACATAAAGAGATAACATGCTTCTCACCAAACTAGATGAAGAATATAGTTTACGCCAAAAAGCCATTAATTTTACGCCACAAAGCAATTCATTTACGCCAAAGAGTGTAATTAATTTAATATCACCCTTATTTAAATGAATTTTATAAACTTCAATAAACGACGAAAAAGCAATTCATATGAATATACGTTATCATATATTTTTACAAGGTGTGCGAAACTACTTATGAAAAATATTAACCAATTTTGTCTTAAGAAGGATTTTATTGTGTTATAAAATAAAACCGTTATAGTCCTATCCGCGGATATTAGGATATAAAAAAAGAATTTTGAAAAGGCGAATCTAGATCTTAACTCTTCCGTTACTTGAGAAGAGAACCTTTTATATATATATATATATATATATATATATATATATATATATATATATATATATATATATATATATATATATATATATATATATATATATATATATATTATAAATATACTAATATATAGATAAATTTATATATATATACTATATATATAATTATATTTTATATTGATAAGGTAACTGCTCATCCTTCTACACCTCACAGCTGTGTAATAAATATTGATAAAAATACCCCATTAAGTAATTTCACCCTGCTGGGATTGAGCCTGGGCCCTAACAGATGACCGCGTAATTGACCACTACGCCACGATGCGACTAAAAGAAGAACGCGACAAATCTTCATGTGAGTGAATATAGCACCCACCATACAGGACATTCCACGTTTTTCCCGTCCACACTCGGGCGAGGAGCAAACAGGGCACCGCACAAGGTAAAAAATACTCATCAAAACCGGGGGATTATATGTATATGATAAGTGTCACGTATTCCCATCCATTTTATTTGGTAACTGTATTTTATGTAATGTACAATCCAAATTATTAAGCCCAGAAAGGAAAAGTGCTTTATTTATGTTTACTCCAGAATCACTCATTATGCACAATAAACGCTTGCTTTTTCCATGTTCCATTTTTGGAACATTTCGACAAATTTTCTTGAAAAGTATTCTCATGTGTGACGATCTTCTATGGTACAACATTTAATACAAGATTTATTCTCTCAAACTTCTTGCTGATAGTATGTACAGTCAGGCTCAGTAACAACGCCCCATCTTAGTTATCTGACTATACATCTGTACCGAAACCAAATTTATTGTATTGCTTTATTTCATCAATTATTTGTTTTATTGCATTGAAAATAAATTCATATATTTCATTGAATTTCAGGGAAGAGTTGAAATTCCGTTGTCTCAATTTGTATCGCTGTACAACTTCCGCTAATAATTTCAGGAATCCAATATCTTCCACATGCCATAATAATAGATCGTCTATCACTATCATTTCAGCCACAGGTAAATCCACTCTTTTAGATTTATTATATCAGCTGTACTGCATTGTTTTTAGCATGAGAATACTCTCGAATATTTGATTTCATTTGCTGACCAATAGTTTTTTCTTTTTGTCTTTATTTTCTTTATTATGTGCTTCTTCATCAGTTACATCTTCAAACTGTTTTTGGTGCTTTATCTTAATACTTTTCAGCGAAGTCGTTCCTTGGCCTTCCCTTTCCATGAAAACGCATTATTGCAAAGTATAATATTTACAATGTTGTAAACTATTCGTGAAGTATTTCGACAAAGCACTTTTCTAGACCCATAAAATATATGTTAACAAAAAAGTAAAGGTAAGTAATTTAACCCACTATATATAGGTATTGTAATTAATACTTGAATATGAAACATTAATAATTTTATATTAATTTTATACATTCCAGTCAATACATCTCGCATTATGAATAATTGCGATACAATATTTACATAATTATATATATATATATATATAATATATATATATATATACAACACCAAAACACCTATATATATATATATATATATATATATATATATATTATATATATATATATATATATATATATATATTATATATATATATATATATATATATATATATATATTATATATATAGATATATAAATATATAATATATATATATTAAATATATATATATATATAATATATATAATATATAATATTACGTATATATACAGAATATATATGATATATAAAGTACTAATAGGTGACAAAATAACTAATAACACACATCTTGATTTGATCTTTCCGTGTTTTATCGAAAATTAACAATATTATTTCTTTATTAAAAAAAATATTTTACGAAAATATAATATAAGTTATTTTTATTTCACTCACTTATGTATATATATAATTTACAATTATATTATGTAGTAGTGATGTGTGTGGTGTGTAGTGTGTGTGTGTGTGATGGTTCTATTGTGTTGTGTGGTGTGCGTAGTGTCAGTTTGTGATGGCTGTGTGTTGCTTTAGCTGTGTTGTAATGTTGTTTTGTGTGTGCGTGTAGTAAAAATTAGTGTGTATGTGATTGTAGTGTGTGTGGCTGTGCGTGTGATGTGAAGAAATGATTCGTTCTGAGAGACGAGACTGAGTAGAGATGATGTATAAGAAGACTGAGATGAGAGTGTATGAGAGAGAGATGTCAGTGAATAGTAGATAATATATAATAGTACAAATAGAAATAATAATCACTATTTAAATTCTTTTTTTATTGGTTTTTCCTAAAATATAAATCATAATTTGTAAGTCAAAGAATAAAAAATACCAAAAAGTTCAACAGAATTATATAACAGAGAAGAAGACAAGAATAAGTATGATGATCCGCAGCATTTTTCAGCAGAGAGAGAGAGGAAGTAATTGAAAGAGAGAATGATTGTGATTCTATTCGAGAGCATTGTTTACGTATAAGATCTGAGATGAATTTTAGGCTACTCATCTCCTCTCTCGATTACGTCATCTGCCCTACTGAGACTGACGCACCTAACGATTCATACTCGATCCTCTAACGACACCCTTCAGTATCGTCGGCAAAGAAAAAGTGAAAAGAAAAAACAATTTTTAATTACTCTCCCTCCGGGAAAAGGGGAAGAATTTTGTTTCTTTTTTTTCATTTTTTTTTTTTTTTTTTTTTGAAGATTTTAAATAAAATATTAAAACCTTAAAAAAGAAATAACGGAAATGAAAATATAAACACAGAACTTTAACATAGAAAGAAGCTTCAGAACCTGAAAATTAAGACCAAATTAATAAATTATTTAACTCGAAAAAAAATTACAATAATAAATAAGAAATGAAACACAAATGATCAAAACAATTTATTAAGTAGGAAAAAATATATATATTGAAATGGCTTAAAAAAAATATTGAAATTTCGAAACACGGAAAGAAAACAGATGGTTTTAGTTTTTTGCCTGCTTTTTTTTCTGAATCGAATATATATATATATATATATATATATATATACTATCATATATATATATATATATAATATATATAGAATATATATATATTAATATTATATATATATATATTATATATATAATATATTATAATATATATATATATATATATATATATATATATATATATATATATATATATATATAATATATATATATATATATATATATATTATATATAATATATATATATATATATATATATATTATTATATATATATATTATATATATATATATATATATATATATATATATATATATATACAGTCCAGGGTTTCCCAAACTGGGTTCCGCAAGGCTTTTAGATTTAGAGAAATAATTATTCATAATATAAATTAACAATATTTGGAATAATACAAAAATTTAACTAACTGGAAGATGCTAGGTAACTCGACCTGAAAAACAATAAATATTTGAATATATAAAAATTATAAATTGGGTTTGTCTTTATTTCATTAAAACGATATCTGACTAATCTTCACTCAATTATTCTTCCTGCCTTTCTAAGCAGAAAATTATCGTACTGCATTTCATTAACATAAATCATGTGTTAATGTCAGGCATATGATGATGTAAGAATTTAATTAATTAAAATACATATATGATTACATGCATCGAGTTGAACAAAATAGTTTTGATCACTCATCCTCAAAATATACTTTTGCAGCCAACCATTATAAAAGTGCTTACTGCAAAACGTTTTCATAAGTTTAATGAAGCTAGCATAAAATAATCAATCACAAATTACTTTCGGAAACCCAGCTGAAGAGTTTTTCAGTTTCGGTCAATGAAGATGAGAAGTGGTTGTTATATAAATTGTGCATATTATTGATGTTAAAAGCGTGTGTTTTTTAATGCTTGTTGTGTATTAGAATTAAACGTTTGTACGATTATAATTCTTTATTAGAATAAAATTAAACTATCTACAATGGATAAATGGTTAAATTTAAAAATTAATGAGAATAAGCAGCTTTCTAGTAGCACAAACGAAGATGTTACTAGGCCTGAGACTATAGCCAGTTCATCTTCAAAACACAGTATATATATATTACCAGTAGGTCAGAAAGATAGGAATATTGTCGGGCATTTTCTGATATGCCCTTTTAGAATTGAAAATAAATTCATGTACTATTTATGATGTTTTCGAGCA
>JABUQX010009703.1:0-5000 GCA_015478945.1 Trachelipus rathkii | reverse complement strand
TATTATTATATTATATATATATTATATATATAAAAGATTCCAAATGCTCGAACTCTCATTGATTTTCTAAGAAGCTGAATAACCACTAAACTCTAGAGCAGTATTTATATTGCTTTATTAATAAAAATTACAAAACATGATAACCTCGTATCCTTAGAGAATCAATTATAAAGAAAAAGTTTACTTTTTCAATTTATGATCAGTTTGTCATACATAGACAAGATAAGAGGTAAGTGTTGTGAACATTTATATTGTGAAATACAAAGAGGTAAGTGTTGTGAGCATTTATATAGTGAAATACAAGAGGAATTATTACAAAGTGCCTAAAATGTGAGAAATGACCGAAGTATACATGTGGTTCAAATATTCTGCGGTAACACAATTATCGGCAATCCCCCCCCAAAAAAAAAAATTATTTGTTCTCATTTACGCAGTACATCCTATGTGCACAATCGTAAAACTCTTACAGGAAGTCGAAACTCAGAATATATATTATATATATCGTTATATATCTATATATATATATATATCCTATACTATATATATATTATTATATAGTAATATTCTATATTATATTATATTGACTATATATCTAATTATATATATATAATCTTTACGTACTATATCTCTATATCATTATCATCATTCATATAATATTATATATACTATATATATATACCTTCGGTTATATATATATTATACCTAGTATATATATAGTCTATAATAAGAAAAAATTCCCATCAATGAAGAATTTTTTCTTCTGAACATATTTCGATTGCGGTTTGAAGATGTCAATTTTCAATATTAATATATATCTAATATACTAATTATCTATATAAATATATATCACTTAGGGATATGCACCCAGTAATATGACTTGAAATAAATCATAAATTATATATATAATAAATCATTAGTTATTAAATATAATTTACAAGTGGTGCGTATTTTTAGGGGGGGGGCCAAGGGGGGCCATGGCCCCCCCCGAAATTTTTATAGCACTTAAAAAAATTTTTAGGTCGCTTGTCAGAGAAGTCAATCTATATTATACTTAAGTCCTTTGAGGATATTTTTTACATAGAAGAGTAAATGTCCATATTTTATCAACCTATATATACTTAATAATGATATCTATAATTAAATGTATATATATCATATATGCTCTATTATATATATATTATGGCAATATATATTACTATATAGGTAGGTATATATCAGTATACTATTCATATATATTAATATATTTAAATTATATAATATATATCATATCTCAATCAATATAGGTCGATATATTACTACTATATTATCTATATACTATATCTTTAAAAAATTATTTACATTCATAATTATTTAATTCATATTAATGTGTATATTATTATTATCATCTATTATTATATTCATCTTATCATTATATCTATCTAATATTATATAATATTTAATATTCTCCCATATACCTATATATATTATTTTATTATATAATTATTAATATATATATATATATATTATATTTATTATATATAATTATTATTATTATTAATCTATATTATATTATATTTTAATAATATCCCATTAATATAATATTATATATATATTATATTATATTAACCCCAGGGTATTAATTAGACAGAGAGAGATGAGTTACTTCGATTCTAATGACGACTTTATCGATGAGTCACTCGACTCACATCTGCATCTTCTGACATAGTATTTCTTGTCACTTTCTTTAACTCCTCTATTTAACTCAATTGTTATCGAGCATAAGAGAGAGGAGGAGAACTTAAAAGTTAGCACTGATGTATGTATAGAGTAAGCAGAATTTCGCCGGATGAGAGAGGCACAGAAAGTAGAGAGAGAATGAATGTTAGTTATAATAAAGTTAATCGTAAATAATAGAGTAAAGATAGTACAAGAAGAGGAGTTAGCATCGCAACGAGTGATGGTTTAGTAGAGTCATGTAAGAGAAAGATATGCTAGATTCAGATAGGAGCCATAGAGAGAGAGAAGAGAAAGAAGAAGAAATGCTAGAAGATGTATGAGTAGGAGGAGAAGTATGAGAGACGAAAGATAGGTAGTAGTATATGAGATGCATGCAGATCCAACCCTCTGTAACATAAGCATAACTTCGATATGAGCAGAATTACGAATAAGCCCAGAGTGTCAAAGACTTCTGTCTTGTGCGAGTATGGCTGGTACATTTTATTAATTTTCAGATTTCCAGGGTTAAGGAGAATCAGTAATATTTCTTTGAAAATCAAAGAATTCTTTGGTCTGTGCCAGAGACGGATATTAATAGAAATAGTGTGTACTAATTAGTTTTTGTATACTAATCAGTGAAGAAAATTTATTCTGTTGTATTTTCATTCTTATATCAGAATATCAGATAGAAGAGTAACGTTACTATATAGTAAATTTTATTAAAACAGTCCGGCCAAATTAGGTACAACCCATTGCCAAACTTTAGTAGGGGAAATAGTATAGATTTTCAATACTTTTTTAATATGGAAGCTGTCTGCCATGATAGTTACGGCTCTATTATTGTCTTATACTCTCTGAACTTGTTTAATAATATTTTAGGTTGAGTGAATAGATTTATACATATGTTGTGTCCTAGTGTAAAGTCTTATCGATCTATTAAAATTTATGATATGTTTTTAAAGGATCTAATATCATAAGTTTAGCTTGTGGAATTAGAGTTTGACAAGTTTATTTGCACTTTTGTGTTTATACATTTATTTGTTCTTGCTTGTTTGATTCGATTTATAAATAAAAAAAAAAATATGAAAACGAAAAATCTCAATATATTTAGAGAACATTTTTTCACAAAATAAAGTAAGCGCAGTATTCGAAAAGAGTGATAGTTTACTCGCGTACACGAAGTATATCAATTTTTTCTCCTTATAACTTCCATGCATACTGCGTATTAATAGGCAGTCTGAATAAAATTATACATATATTAGATCACCTTTCAAAATAGGCCTTCAATTTTAGAGCTAAATTGATAACTTCCTAAATTAAAGAGTAAATACAGTAAAATGTTATTAGTTATCATCCCACAAGATATTTGGCGAATTATTTCCTACATAGTCGTTGATAAGTATTTTTAGATAGAAATAAGGAAAAAAGTGGGAATATTATAAACATCTCTGAAATCACAAGCATTTCAATTATTAATATATTATCCATGCTCAAAGAAGGCAACAGGTCGGAATAAGATATTTTTCAAAGAAGTCGGCTTGATGATATTTATTAAATGGTTTGGCTTAACTCACTTGAATTATAAAATCAGTTTGGGATTTATTATTGCTCTCACAATAATTGAGAGTGTATTGATTTTTTGAGAAAACAAATAGAAAGAAGTAAAGGAAACACTTCAAGGTAAATTTGTCGTATATTATTTTAGTTATTTGACGAGATTAACCTAGGTATTTCAATAACTCTATATAATAAGTAAAAATGCCTATGAATACTTTCACAAAAAACATCAGCAAGGCAACTAATTATACTAAATACGGTATAATAATTACATAAAGTCGGATTATGTAATAAATAGTTATGATATTAGTAACTGTTAAGTATAAAGTCAGGATTCAGGAGAAGTCTCAGAAGAGCATCGAGATCAAATACAAATTGACTAGTGTCTCAAGAAAGAAAGGAGGCCGGAAGAAAAGTAGAAAAGCGGTTTAATTCCTAGGATTGTTGTAAACAATTCAATTCTCTGTGGATAAGCAAATATATGTTAACGTGAGGCATCAAAGAGCTTCAAGGTCGAATCGGGAACCTCTTCTTGGCCTGTGGTTGAAAACGATTGGCAATTTCGAGGAGTCTTTTAAGATTCGTTAGCTAATGCTGGAGCCATAGTTACTTCTCAAGAACCATTTAAAAACTAGTGCTATAATTGCTTATTTATCTATTAATTATATATATATATATATAATATTAACTATATATATATATATATATATATATATATTAGATATATATAACATATTAATATCATAGTATATATATATATATTATAATATATATATTATATATATTATATATTATATTAAATATTTATTAATATATTTAGTACATATATATAATAATATATATATTTAAGTATATATATATATTATATATTATAAGTATAATATATATTATAGTATATATTAATATTAATAAATATATATATAGATTAATATATATAAATATTGCTTAAAATAGAAACGTAAACTTCTATTAAAATAAGACTAAATATAATTACAAGATTCAATGATTTATTTTTATTTAAAACTATAAATGTTTCTTTTGTAATTACTAACAAACTTGTAAGTAACGTGTTATGAGTAATTAGAAAATATAAAATTCTTTATTTCTTGGCTACTTTTTAAAAGGTTTACGAATACAAATATTTAGGCTAATTTATTTAGGAGATTGTTTATCGGAAAAATATCTTTTTTTGGACTTTCCTAACTATAATAAAAAAGTAATAATATTAAAGTTATATAGTATTTTATTATATATTTTCAGCTGGATGGAATATTATTATATATATTATACACTATATTATATATATACGTGTTTATTATTTATGTATAACTACTTTAAATTGATATATATAGTATATATATATTAATATATCACTGCATAATGTATCAATATGTGGTATATAGTCGGTGGTCCGTTAGCCTGCTGAAGACCCACAATCCATATCTCAAACACTACAACGCTACCAGAAAAGGAATACATTTGGCTGGACATGCTGGTCAAGTTTAGTGGCGATAGAAATGTAAAAAAAAGAAAAAAAATAAAAGAAAAAAAATTATCTCTCAAAGCTAAAATAGCTAAGGCGAAAAGGAATACATTTTTTTGGAATTCTTGTACTTGTTGGATACCAGGAAGATGTAAAAAATAAAATAAGTAAAATAATTAATGTTGTTGTAATGTATATAATATGATTAAGGCCATTTAGAGACACTTTTATTGTTTACGAGACTGTCGTTATACAAAATAAATAG
>JABUQX010009702.1:15000-30000 GCA_015478945.1 Trachelipus rathkii | reverse complement strand
TCTAAAGGCGATGGCCCAAACGTTCCGAAGCGTGGAAGAAGTACGATATTTTTCATTCCATTTCTCTCCATATTATTGGTTGATCTGGACATCAGTAATTTAAATTTAATGTTAGTCATATAAGAAATATATAAAATACAAAATAAATAATAACATATTTAAATTGCTTATAAAATACAATAAATAATATATAATATATATAATATATATATATAATATATATAATATATATATATATATATATATATATAATAAATTATAATTGTTAAATATTGCATAATATAGTCGCAATTATATAAGATGTTAAAAAAAGAACATATAATAGGAAGGGTAAAGAATTACGGCCTTCTCCGGGATTGAACCACCGCCATGTTGCGACTGAGGGCAATATACCCGGTGCGTTACGACTGAGCTATCTTCCAAGCCAAAAAACTTGATTCAAGAACAGTTTAAAGCAACCGAGCTCCCTCAAGCGACATCACCAGGTGTCCAGCCTGTCCATATCCTCGTTCTTTATATTGTAGATGTTAATTATTGCATAATAATCGCAATCATCATCCTATTATATGTTCTTTCTTTAACATCTTATATAATTCGATATTATGCAATATTTAACATCTAAAACTATAAAGAACGAGAGATAGGACAGAGGCATAGACAGCTGAACACCTGCGTGATGTCGCCGTGAAGGGAGCTCGGTTGCTTTAAACTGTTCTGAATCCAAGGTTTTCGTGGCTTGGAGGAAGCTCGTTCTAACGACGGGTATATTGTCCCTCAATCGCAACATGGCGGTGGTTCAATCCCGGAGAAGGCAGTTAATCCTTTACCTTCATTATAAAATTTTCTTTAATTATATATATAATATAATATATATATATATATATATATATATAATATATATAAATATATATATATAATATATATATTAATATATGGCCAGGCATTCCGAAGAGGCAGCATAGTAACTAGAAAATCTAAACATCTACAGGAAATAAATAAAACATTTTGAAATTCAGCAAAGTTTATTTCATCAAGATGAAACTTTAAACAAAATCATTTATTCTAATATTATTAAAACCCTTAAATATAAAAATCTTAGATCTGGCAAGCTACGCTATGATTGACCTGAATTCACTTACTAACCTTGGGCACATGAATTCACGAGACCTCTATAGATAGACCAATATGTACTTTTAGTTTTGACCTCGTCTTCTTGGGTGTGCATAACCATATTTGAATACCGTTTCGTGCACCTTAAATTTTTCCTTAATTTCTATATCCTTTTTATGAACGGGATGTAGAGCGTCTGCGACACCAGAGAGAGAACAGAAGTCGTTTCGAGTCAAAAACCGTCCACCCGTACCTCCCCCGCCTATAAAGAACCGAGAACCCGACCCCGTCGCATCTTTAAAGTCGTACCCCTTGGAACGATCATTTCTTTAGTTAAAAGAGAAAGAGCCTCACAGTTTTTGCAACTGCCTGCGCGACTTTCATCAAGAGTTACTCGAAGCTCACTAGCGTATCGCAAAAAACAGTGTGAGCATTATCATAAGAAGACTCCTTGAAGATCCCAAACTGTTCATTTAACTTACAACAAGTTTTAAGAACTGATGTCTATCGAATTTAGTCGTTAATTAATTAGTTGTATATTAATTTATAAGAAAAACAACACATGAATGAGAAATAAAGATCTCATTGCAACTATATATGAAAATATGATTATTATTGTTATTTACATTATAATGTGATCTAATCGTAGCCTTTCATATAGTTGTGTGTTAGTTATACATCCCCGCCCTGGCTTTCTTGCTCGGATGCTTTGAGACATTCTCCCACAAATACAAATATAGCCCAAAGTGACGATGTTAGTAGGTTATTATTACATAAAATATCATTATATTTAATACTACAGTAAGAGGAATAATAATTGATAAATCCCCTTCCAGTATTGAAAATAGTATACATAACCAAGTAAAGACGATATATTAATAAAATTATAATAATGTATCCCTCAGTTAAAATTCATAATTAGAAAATTATGAGTTATAAAGAGATATATAAATATACCATTTTAGTATTCATCTATTGGTTATTAAACCTATACAGATTGGTTATTAGTATTAAGCATACTCAATGTTAATAGGTATAGATAAAGATATATAAATAAAATTAAGTAGCAAAATTAACATTATAGGTAGTTATTTATATATGGTTTTATTATTTAAATACATATTCAGATTGCCTTGGTTCGCGACAGTACTTCTTCCATGTTGTGTTTATAGTGCGTGCTGAAGAGATCTATTGCGCGGACTAAGCAAATTATTGAATGTTAGTCGTGCAGCAGAGCTAGCCAAGAAGTCTTCTTAAATATTATGCCTTTTGCTGTATCTTAACTGCAAAAGTAAAATAATGCAGCGTGGGATACCACTGCCTTGGCGAAAGAACCCCGTGATGGGACTTAAAAGCACAGGAGAAAGCACCAGAAGCTTCTCGTAAACCTCTAATGATAAATACCAACAACCACGTGCTCTTGCCAAGCTCCCGTTCCAGCAAAAATTGCTATACATCGACCTACGCTTGAGATTTTCACCGTAAGGATTTGCGCAGCGAGCTAGATGAGTTCCTAAGGGCCGGATTAGTCCGCATAACGCGAAGGCCTACTTCGCACCACCAAACCGTTTACTCAATGAATACTATATAATGTATTAATATCCTATACAAAAAACTTACCTGTTAATCAACCCTTATTACTATGTGAATGAAGGATCCACAAACTGATTACTTAAAATGAATACTCTCTCTAAATTTTTCCGTGCTTCATCCTCCGCGACCTCCCTATAAATCCATGATAACAACCACCGAGTATCTAATATGATTTCCTCCTTTAATCAATAAATAGTACTAGTGTCTTCCTCAAATCCAATATGTTCACACAAAGCAGGTGAAGAAATTCAAGTGACAAAGAACCTTCTTGTGAAGCTCTAAGAAAATATCGAGCTAGAGAGAAAAGAAGCTCTCCCGGCCATGCAAGCTCTAATACCCCGAACTATTTGTCGGTGTATCCCGGGCTCGAAGTCGGGTACACAACAACATGCGTAAAATTTCTCTCTTATTCCAGTCAGCCCAGACAACTAGGCGAGGAGTCTCTGTTGTATCTTTAAAACATAACCAATGACCAAGACCTGCCTATAGATTATGAAGGAAAATATCCTTGGTGAAACGAGTCTTGGTCCGTAGGTTCGCTTCCACGCAGTCCAGTGCTATTCTTAAGACGAACCCTCCACCTTAAAAATCATCCTGCTTCCTTCAGAATTAATATTCTAACCACGACTGCGGAGTCGGAGTCGGATGCGTGCCCGGACGATCGCGCGAGTCGTGCGAGGTAACGCTGCCAATTTCCCGGAGCGGCAGTCGAGTCGGAGTCCCGAAAACTCTGTGACAAAGTGGAGTCGGTTATCTCGGATTCGCGGAGATCGAGATCCTGTGGTAAGTGCGACGGTCCGGTGCCCGAACTGAGCCTCACGGCGTCGGCCAGTCGAAGATAATCTTTGCTTAAGCTCGACCGTAGTTCGAACCCAAGAACGAGAAGCTTTTCGACAAATTTCAGCCGACCTTCCCGGAATCCGAGCACGACCAAAGAACAGATCCAATATAATACTAATTATAAATTGTATATATTGATTATTCTCTGAACATTGCAATGATTATTAAATTTTAATTAGTTTATTACTTTCCTATGTGAGTTAAAGGTAACAATTTTTATTTTATTTAGTTTATTATTAGTTTATTATAATTTTTTATTATTTATATATTTATATTATTTATCTATTATTATTATTATATTATTATTATTAGTTATAAAAGTTTTAATTTATCCAACTTCTAAATATTTATTGTACATAAATTTAATTTCCGTTTAAAATAATCTTGAAATAATAAAGAGAAGCAAGAAGATATATTACATAGATTTCCCGACGCTCTTTCGTCTCTATACTGAGACATCTTCACCAGCGATTATTTCTTGTAAGCAATGAGTCCTTTAAATGGATATTAATAAGTTAAATCAACATAATATTGATGTCTGTGACTGATAAACCATAAATTTATTAATATACATTTGCGTGTTTTGAGGTAGAAGGCCCTCCCGCAATTTTAAAGTTTCTTGACTTTCACACGTATCCGGAATCACACTATTGTGAAAGCGTTTTTAGAAATAATACTAATAGTTGTTGATTGACCATATGCCGTACCTGAAATGTATCAAAATTTTGCTGGGGACTGAGAAGGTTCATATGCCCTGTCCCGACAATTCTATTCTTCGTCCTAACCAATATATTCGAACGGACAGTCTAAAACTCCAGGCACAGTTAAATTTGGTATCCACAACGTGATGGTTGTCGGCCAGAAGCAGTCTCTTGAGCACTAAAGAAAGATGCCATTGATTTGAACTTATGTATTAAGTCGATCTTTTATTGTTTTGAGGTGGTCTAGTTTTGAAGTGAGAATTCAAAAAATATAGCGAAGCACGTTCTTACTTCCTTTATTAACAAAATAGCATAAGGAAAGTTTTGAAGAAGAAAATTATCTAACTTTTTTATATTATTATACTTTTCTTTTATTATTATAATTATGTAATGGCTATTTATTTTATTAATTAAATTTTCAACTGAGTATTGTGGATGTCGCAGTTAATTAAATTTTACTTAAATGCAGCAAATTTCTTCATCAAAAGTTTCCATAGGTTGAACATAGGTTGTAATGCTCTGTAAATCTAAATTTACGATAGAATTCTTGTTAAATAGCAAAGTGAATAGATCCATAGTATCATATACAGACCATTATCAGTGGGTTTTGACATGCATGCCTGTAGTAATGCCGTCAAGAATTAATAATTAAATATAATATATATATTTAAATATTAAATATTAATTATATATAATGATATATAATATATATATATATATTAATAAATAATATATATAGATATAGTATATATATATATAATATATATATATATATATAGTAATAATATAAATATATAAATATTATTATAGTTTATTATTATAATAAAATATATATATATATAAATTAAATATATATATAATATATATAATATATTATATAATAATAATTATATATTAATAAATATATATAATATATATATATATATATATATATATATATAATAATATATATATAAATTAATTATATAATATATTATAATATATATTATTTATTTATATATAATAATATATTTAGTATAGAATATGTATATATATATATATCCGTAAAGTATAAATCAAGTTCTTTTAATTTTGTCAGAAAATCTTTTGTTTTTTATTTCTAAGCGTATTCTTTTATTATTATTATTATTAGTATTATTATTGTGTATTATTATTATATATTATTATTATATTATTATATATATTATTATTATTGATTATAATTATTATTGGATTTATTATATTATTTTTGAAACTGAAAGTATTAAACTGGTAATTTTATAAATGGCTGTTTTATAATAAAAATAAAAAAAATTTGCATATAATACGTATACATTGTTTTTCGAAACCTGAAATATATTGTTTCATGTGTTGCGGCCTGCATCTTTATAAATTTACGATTTTACCGATAGCATTTGGAGATTAATTCATTGGAAAAGTGGCTAAGTTTTTTATTCTCAAAAGCAATCGAAAAAAAATTGTTTGAAACAAAAAATGTTTTACTGTAACTCTGTAAGCACTAATCTGAGTCAGAGTCGAAATTTTGAATTTGACTGCTGGGGTCGGAGTCGGAGTCGGAGTCGAAAATTTTTGTTTAAGTGGAGTTGAAGTCGGAGTCGGAGTCGGAGTTGAAAAAATTTTGTTAAGTGGAGTCGGAGTCGGAGTCGAGTCGAAAATTTTTGTTTAAGTGGAGTCGGAGTGGAGTCGGAGTCGAAAATCCAAATTTGAATTTAAGGAGTAGGAGTCGGAGTCGGAGTCGAAAAATTTATTTTACGACTCCGCAGCCCTGATTCTAACTACCCACAATAAGGTCTATTTCGTCTGAAACTTCAATAGACTCCTCCATGAACGCCGAAGAGTTATTCTGTTCCTCTTCTACTTCAGACCCGATGCTATGTAATCAGTCGGTGACGATTCTCCCCTTGACAGATGCTGAAATGTCAGGAGTAATGATCTCCAAGACGGTTAATGTGTAATGGGTGGTGGCAGTGCCATCACACACACACACTGTAAATAAGCGAAGCGCGTGTCATTAAACCTTCATAAGGCCTGAGCAATGGCATGCATGCTGGAGAACCACCGCCCTTCAGCTTTCTCCAGGTTGATACTTCATAAGCGGAGTTGAGTAGGAGGATTCCCATGTAGGCCATGTCTTCTCCCTGGTGCTTGTCCAGACAGGTTGCCACAGGGTCCATCACTGCCTTGCATTCTGATAAGATCTAACAATAAGAAAAAATTTAAATATTGCACTAGTGCATGATATTTATTTTACTCTATTTAGACCTAAACTTACGAACTTCCAACAAAGCAAATGTATTAAAAACTAAGTTTTAATTGCATATATATTATAATCTACCTCAGTTACATTGGCTACAGCTAAGCATCTGGTTATAACCATATTAAGTTGACACAACAATTAGTGACGTTACCTACATATCTATGATTTACATCAACCATAGATAATGTATAATGTCTTACTGTATTTCTAGTTCACTGAGGGGATCCTTTCTCCTGCGTTAATAATTGCATGTTGATAAACTCCACATGGCCTTGCTTGCTGAGAATCTCTACCAACAAGGACACACAATTATAGAATGAGTTCAATTTGTTAAAAATGATGCATTTTAATGATTTAAGTTATCAACATTTGCCATTTGATGTCATAATTCAAAATAGTTAAAAATTAATATTGGAATTATAAGAGTTTGCAAAGTCTTACCTGGTAATTACAGGTGTCTTCAGCTTTCTTTTTACCGCCTCTTTGATTTGATTGGCAGCAACAGAACTTCATTAAAGTGTCAGAGATTCGGACCTTTGCCCTTCTAGTTTCCAAGGAGACCGGTTCCCTTCGTCTCCACCATGACGTACTATGTCCAAAATGTTGCCAAGAAGGTTAAAGGTATAGAGAACCGAAAAAGCAAAAGAATTCAGTCTCTGAATTCAGTATTAATTAAATTTGCAAAAGTTTATCTATACTAATTTGCTGGAAAAACTATTTTCAAAAGCACGGTACCTACCAACAGCGGTGGTGATGTGGAAGTTCAATGATTCCTTCAGTTTCAACTTCCACCAGCCTGCTGTGGATTTCTGTAGGCATGCCAATCACCCAATTCAGAGTCTTCATCAGACTGAACACCACCTCTACTGTTCCATAATGTGAACGCGCTCGGAGTGAGTCCGTTATCGGTGTAGTTGTTGTGTGAATTTAGGGCAGTATCAGATCTGCATAAAACCTAGTGTGTAAAATATATAAGAAACTAAGAATTTGACAATAAAAATTGCAGAAAATTTTAAATCTGGTTCAGGACTTGTTCCAATGTAGCAAAAAACGTAAAAATTTAATACACTTACCTCATATATGCATTCAATTGCCTGGCCCATTGCTCACTTATTCCTCTTTTGAAGCGCTTCCTCGAGGCTCCAGCTGGCGCCTCTTGAAGGGTAAGTACTGCTCCGCCGAACCTGAACGGACTGAAACGACCTCTCTTCCTTCAGTCCCTCTATGACTGCAATCAATTACTACATGGAGTTGCACCTAGTTAAATTACAAAGAATTATATTGTTTACAATTTAAACAAATTATATGACAGGTTGCTATCACTTTCTGCAAAAGTCAGTTTAATATCAACTATTCTCAGTTTCTATTACTTAAAACTAACTTTAACTAGCTTAACCTTAACCTGTCCTATAAATGAGATATCGATAAAAATATGTATGAAATTTGTTCAAATCAGTCATCTATGAGCGACTGTTAAAACAGATTTTTCCAGAAAGTAACTCACCCCCAAAATAACTATAAATCTTCAATAAGTAATACAGTCACTGACTCAGAATATGTTAAAAAATAGTTAAATTTGTAATTGAATTAATAAATAACTCGACATTGTACTACTTACATTCTTCAACAATTTTCTTGAGGCCATATTTAATATGTAAGAAACTGTAATTCATGAGACAGATTTGTCGCATTGCGCTTAGGCCTTCCCTATCCGAAACGATCTCTCATTAATACCATCCTTCGTAACTCCTTCTTTACAAGTTGTAAATAAAAAGAATCTAAAAAAATGAAAGAAGATAATGAGCTTATCATTATCAATGACAAACACAAACAGTCAAACATTCTAGTTGTTTTTCAAATATTTATTCAGTAATCAACTAATCACTAAATAATCACTGTGAGTAATCAGTGACTGATAATCACACTGTCTATACCTTTCAAGACCTTCAATGGCCTTTTTCAACTCATTGACGTCCTGGCTAAGCTGATTGTCAGCCTCACTAGCCACTTCCTCCAGAGATTGAGTGTCTTCCTGGAGCAAGCTTTCCTCTTCCTGGTCCAACTCCATCACCTCAAAGTCACCGATTGGCCTGACTGATACTACATGTGTGCTTCCTTATAGTAGAGCGCCACGAGATTAACTCCTGCTCCTATTAGGGACTAGAAGTTTCTCAACAAAACGATTGATTTAGAGATTTTTTTTTGAAATTTAAACGTTTTTAAATACAAGCAAAGTAATTTTGTAATACTCTGTTTTTGTTCTGTAAACTAAAAAAGAAAATAAATTAAATACTAGTACAGTACCCAGTTTTATTATGATTATAGAGTTATTGCAAAATAAATAAATTTTATAAATTTAAACCATTTCACTACGAACATTCGCAGGCGTGCGCAAAAATGCGAGCACAAATTTTATAATCTTCCTTTAAACTTAAGATAGCAAATTCTTTTCGTATCGATCTCTTTACCTAATAAATTTCTAAATAATAATAAAAAAAATAAAAAAAATAATAATAATGATAAAAAAATTAAATTAATAATATAATAATAATAATAATAATAATAATAATAATAATAATAATAAATAATAATAATAATAATTTAATTAATATTATCACTAAAGTGATAATTATAAGATAATGTTATTTATCAAATTTTAATAATCATTAAATAATAAATATAAAATAAATTAAATAATCATTAAAAAATCATTATTAATCATTAATCAATCAATAATATAATCATTAATTGCATAGAGAATATTCTCTAGCAGTCTATCTCCTCAATGATGCCAATAATTCAGTAAATATGATCTTTGAATTTACTTTAAACTGGTTTAAAGTGTTCTATAAGTACAGAGTTTCAATTAATACTTTCGTAACCATTCATAATACCATTAAGACTAGTAAGCTTTTATAAAGATTGCCAAAATATTATTATAAAAATTTAAAAAATACTCACTGTATAGTAACTTTACTAACTTGAGAACTATCAACGAAAGTATTCATTATGATTTTAGGGACGTTAATTCTGTAAGTTACTAGTTGAGTTAAGTTAACTGATTACAAAGAAAATAAGATTATAAGTTAATTTTATTTGTCCATGCTACTCAAACTTAAAATGGTTAAAATGATTTTGCGTTCGCTCGAACGTTTCTAGTACAGTACTTATTAGTAATGCTGTTGAAAATACCATTGGATGTAAAGGTTGGCATGAGATACAAGCATGATGAGTGCGTCCGGCACATTACACGTCGTTGGCAAGGCCAATATTAAATTAAAATTACTATGGCCAATGGATAGGACGGGATGGTCTGGCACACTGGCGTGCGCAATCACAAGACCTATCTCCGCTGGATTTCTTTCTCAGAAGAAATCACAATTGGACGGTATTTCGGAAAATGAAAACAACCCAAGACAACAGGAATGACAGCATTAGAACTACTTGCAGAGACAATGACAGGGCATACTTATGTGTTCCCTATTGATATTTTGAAAAAGTATCATTAAGTGCATCGAGGTAGATGGACAATATTTTGAGTATTTGGTAGGGTGAAGCACGCGATGTGACGCTGATATCCCGACCCCCCAACAAAACCCCGCTGGAACCCCGGCCCCCCGGTACCTCCCCACGCCGCGTCACAACGCGTGTCGGCGAAGGTTAGACCCCCACCGCCGCGCACCGCCCCGCGCACCACCGACCCCGGAACGCCGCACTGCCGGGCCCACCCCGCCGCGACCAAACCCGCCCCCGCCCCGCAACCATCGAGGTAGATGGACAATATTTGGAGATTTGGTAGGGTGAAGCTACGCGATGTGACGATGATATTTCCCGTGTATGTACGTGTTGCCCATATGATGTAGGAAATGTTGCCACTATGAGCTGTGGTACATGTGGGTTTTGGGTATGCCGAGTCCTAATAGTAGGTGAGTTTTTTTTTTTAATCCAAAAGTTTGCATCTCTCTCTCGGTCATATCCCTATTCTAGGAAGGTAACTTCCCTAGGTAATTGCTACCTAGAGTCCGGACGAGGGATTGAATATTAGCCCTTGCCTTGTGACTCTCTCTCTCTCTCTCTTCCGATTGAGTCACCTCTGTGTTATAACCTGATGTCTGTGATGGAGTATGTCGGACGAGTAGACGCCGTCAATGCTTGCATGTTGTGTCACTTTATATGCGTCACCCGGTATTCGTAGGAGGCACAACATTCTGTTTTTGATTAAATCTGAGCGATACCTATAAATCTGATTTTGCTTTTATATATATATATATATATATATATATATATATTATATATATATATATATTATATATATATATATATATATATATATATATATATATATATATATATATATATATATATATATATATAATATATATATATATATATATATATATATATATATATATATATATATATATATGAATTCACGGTAGCTGAGAAAATCAAAGCGAGTTATCCGCATCGTAATTTACCTCTCGTGAAAGCGAGAGTTCGAGTCTCGATCCGGCTATCTGAGTGGACACAAAAAAATTGCCGTTAGTATGAGATTTTCTGTAATATTTATTACTGGTTTACTGCATAGTGAATTAGCACTGAATCTCAATACCCCACACATCACTAATAAACTAGCCAGCACATACAACAGAACAATCTATTATAACATACAAAATCCACACTCTCGCTCATGCTTCTAGTAAACGAAGGTCCATCCATCTGGATTCTAAACCACGTCCCACAGTGGCTCAGTGGCTAGAATTTCCAAATGAGTTGAGCCGAAGCAGGGCTTGCTATCAAGCTTAGATAATCTTTGCACTTTAATCCACTTGGTTAGGAAATACATGTAACACAATTTCCCCTGACCAAAGACCCTACTGCGGTAGGTAATGAACCCCCCAAATTCGATGGATAGAGTTCGGTGTCAAATAAAACTAACTAAACTAACTAACTAACAAAAATAACTAACTAACTAACTAACTAACTAATATAATATATATATATATATATATATATATATTATATATATATATATATATATATATAGTCTCTAGATTAATATATTATTATTATAATATATATATATATATATATATATATATATTAGGGTGACCGCAGTGATAGGGGGGAGAAAATTATTTCCCGAATTTTGTCAACGGGAACCCCACAAAATGATCAGTCTTTGCAGATTTTTCGATAGCCAAAGTTTGAGCACGATTGGAGCATGTTAACCCGTGCCGCTGGGCGTTCAAAGTTTCAAAAAACTCGAATTTTTGGCTGGCTAGCGACGTCTTTGGGCCGTATCTCTGAAACTTCTCATTATTTTCTCATGATTTATGTCTCAAATCATAGGCAATATTGTTCTAAGTAATTTATATTATATACATATTTGTTGCTACTTATAGTCGAACCGAGCTATAACAGCCTTTGTCATCAAAAACGTGACTAGGAACCTCTATTAACGAACTTATGATATGAGAATTATTTAATATTTTTCAAAGTATGAAATTAATTATGATGGAATAAAATGACAGAATGTTTTTGTTTTTACATATTTCAATGTATTTTAATAAGAAAAGAGAGTGACATTGCATCGTTTGCATTCTTTAAGAAGGATAAAATAATGAATAATCTATTCTAAAGGTTTGCTCAAAGTGATTTTTGAAACATCAGGATACAGCTTTCGGCATTTGTGTACTACCTGTAAAACATATTGTTTCTGCTCCTCATCTTTAGTGAGGAGGTTATTAAAGTCTGTAATTAATTTCACTCCTCGTTCTGCCACATCATTAACGACCTTTAGTGACTTCACAATCCCCAATCCTTCCTTAAAATGTATATTTTCAGGCCAGCTTCTCTGAAAAAATCTGCGTTAATCTGGAAACGCTCAAAGAAATTCATGGTCCCCTTGGTAATTAAACAAGATAACCCTGCATTAACCAGTTCTTCCAACTGGTGTCTTCGAAATTTGGGGTTTACAATTCTTGAATTTTCTGTCTCGGTCTCGGTGTCATTTAGGGGACTTTGTTCGCCATTCAATATTATTATATAAACTGTTAGGAATACGAACACGAGGGCTACCAATTCTGCATTGAAATACCACAAATGGTTTGAGAATTTCACCAGAGCTCTCTCAGAGATATCTTTGTCAATCTCCTGATAGTCCAACAAACTTCGCAAGAGGTCAAAGTCTTGCTTGGGAGCCAAGTGTGCTTTGTGGGCATTGAACCAAGCTTTGCAATACACTCTAACGAGAAAAATACAGACAGCTTCTAAGGCACGTTGTTCTTCATGACTCAGTTTGAATTGTCCGCGGAATAGAAATATCTTCAGACAATAGATGGCCTTGGCCATCCACCTGGCATGACTGATGGCACCTGGAGATTTAAATTCCACTTCCGTTCCATTCATTGCTCCTACAAACACCAATACCAATTGTAGGAGCTCCTTGTAATCGTCTCTGGGTTGTGATTCCGTGAGTTTAGTGTTACAATCCGCAGTTATGTTGGCAATTACTTCAGAAGGTAGATGTCTTTTCACAATTTCGTTGATGATACCCGAGTCATATTGTTTCTTGTTGAGCTTCGCCCATGCATTTTGGAATCTCTTGAATATATCGGGTTGAGGCCCAGTTGTTGATCCGAACTTACATTCGAAAACACCTCTCAACATGACTTCAAGAATATGGTGGCGGCAAGCTAGGTAAAGCAGCTCTCTACCCAAGATGTTTTCCAAAATTGTACAAGCCCTTTTGAGCCTTCCTGTGTTTGATGCAGTGGTGTCGAAAACACATTGCCTTGATAGTATGGAAGACACCCCATTCCTCGAGACACTCATAAACAGCCAGGGCTTGTTCTTCACCAGTGCTTGTGTCTGCTACAGGAACTCCTAGCAGTTGTTCATTTTCACCATAAGAAATTACAACAGCTATTCGTTCTTTCTGCTCTGTCTTTAGAACGTCTGGTAGAAGTTTTCCGTCCCAATGAACTACAACAGCTTCCTTCTCTGGTATATAAATTCGTTCCAAGATCTTCTCAGTGTATTTTTCTCTGAATACTTTTCGCCTTTCATGGATGGTGGTTTTTGACACTTTGAACTCCTCAGGATTCTCCCCAAGTGCTTCTATGGTAGCTATGAGTATTCGTGTGGCATTTCTGTCAGATACCTTACACCGATCCAACAACAGAGATAGTTTCATGGTTAAAATTTCCCTAACGCCACGCTTCATCCTTTTGCTATGAGATGGTCCAGGAAGTTCCTCGGTTTCTTGAGAAGTACAAACGTCCATTGGCAGCACATCCTCGATATCTTCATCGCATGTGTTTTCCTCTTCATCACTGTCCTCATCTTCTTCATCATCAGTCTCTATGAACAAAAGAAGAGAAAGAAAAGGACCAAATTAATTATGAAAATAGTTAAGTTACGTTGCTTATCTTGTTTTGTTGGTGCTTTTGTAAAAACTAAACAATAGAACCAGGGGACGTAAACGTACCTAGCAAAAGATCAATATTCAAGCAAAAATAAAAGAATCTTACCTATGTCGAATAAACATTCCGCTTGAATTTGCTCGTTCATTTTCGCAAGTTCCTTTTGTAGTTTTCTTTCTTCAGCTCGAGCTAACTTCAGATCAACTCCAAGCATAGAGCCTGGCCGACCCTTTTCCCTTTGTTTCAAAAGAAACTCCTTGTCTTCTTCTGATTTCATCATGGCCAAGGCATCTTGATGGGCGATATCAAAGATATCATCTACCTTTGAGGCGAACTCTTTGATTTTGTTCTTTGCAGCTTCTGATTGTTTATACTGGTCCTTTTGTACATTTCTCCACTCTGCGTGAAGTTTCTCTAATTTAGTAATAGCATCTTTCACATGTTTTGTAGGAATCCGAGCTTTTCCCCAGAAAACAAGAACTTCTTGTATGGTAATTCTTGCTGAATCTCTTAGATTCAATTTCACAGTACGCAAATTGTAGAACAAAGTGGCCAAAACTTGACGATTGGAGGGCAATTTACAACCGGTTATCTGGTGAGCCGGATAGCCTACAATGAAAATTTTATCTTTGGTTCTGCTTCTTATGGCAGAGGTGGAAGCCATTCTTTTACTATTTTATTTTAATCTGGAAAAAATTAATAATATACATTACAACGAATATTGGTTTCGGAAATTAGATGTAAAATTAACAAAACAAAAGAAATAAAAAAAAAGGTCTCCTTAAATCTAAATTTACATGAAAATGATGATATAATGATGATGAGGCTGTTATAGCTGGGTTCGACTAGAAGTAGAAATAAATATATATAGAATATAAATTAGTTACAATAATATTGCCTTTAATTTGAGACATAAATCATGAGAAAATAATGAGGGGTTCCGGAGATACGGCCCCAAAACGTCGCTAGTCAGCCCAAAAAACGCGTTTTTTGTAACTTTGAGCGCACAGCGGCACGGGTTCACATGCTCCAATCGTGCTCAAAATTTAACTACCTTAAAATCTGGAGAGGC
>JABUQX010009702.1:0-2500 GCA_015478945.1 Trachelipus rathkii | reverse complement strand
ATTGACCAGCATTCCAGTTTACATTAGGAATTGTTTTTACAAGTTTCTGATCACATTTCCTTCTGCAAATTAAAGAGTTGCAATCTTTCATTTATGTAAATAAAAGTACATATACTGTAAGTTAGTTACAAATATATTCATTTATTTATTGATTAATGATATGTCTTAATTACAGTTACGTAACAACAAAAAAGTTAAATTTTACCCGTTTCCACAAGTGAGTATTGTTTGAAATCCGAAACTTCTGATTACTGGGCCTTCATCTTTCACCATGTCATACAGGAAATTCTTAGAAAGAATGCGATTCACATATATGAATGGAAGAAGAGATTTCAAACCATGCCGGAGCATAAACTTGCATAATAAATTGTACTAATTTCTTCAGACACTGACTTGGAGAACTGTCCCGTGTATACAAACAAAGAAGTCTTATGTCAAGAGTTAGCCATATTGCATAGTTAAGAGGACCAATCTTATAATTGGCCCATCTACTATCTATTTCTCCTAATCCAATCCCTTTACAATGCTTATAAAGAAGCCTCTGATCGACTAAGATCTTTAAACACCTCTTCTGCAATATATCCGTCTTTGATTGGGGTTTCTATAGCTTCATATTTCAGTACTGGTTCTTCATGGATATCCCAGTACATCTTTGATCAAGTGGTCAGCTAAGCTTGTTAGTCCAGTTATTACATCATCAAGTTTTCTGAAGAGAGCTGTTAATGAAAGTTCATTCTGATGTAGCGCGCAACTTAAAGTGTGCAAGCTTCTTCCCAGTAATTCTTCAAATTTTACTACTAACCCACTCTTTGGGTCTGATCTAAGTAAATGTCTGATATCATGAAGTAATGTATTTGCGAGAGCTGCACCAAGAGTAGAACAACAATCACCTTTGACAAGTTCCATAGCACATCTGGGTAGCTTCAGTGTGCTATAGTCTATTGAACACATTTCGTTTGGTATTCATACATCTTGCTAAGATGGATTGAAATTTGTATAAAAGTATATTAAATTAGGACACAACTAATATAATATGAATAACTCAAATGATAATTACCTCGTCCGTAGAAGGTGAGTTATTACTCCTCTGTGTTGGATCTGAAGTTACATCCGAAATATCTGGTAGCTTAACATGTTCGACACATAATACTTGTTCATCGTATCTGAGCCTCTCATTTCTTTTTATAGCGACTTTACTTTTAAAGAAAGCTGGTATGATCCTGTAGGTCCAGTTTTAATTCTCTGATCTTGTAGATAAACTCTGTCCTCTATTGGAGCTTTTGCATTCGTAGAGCAAATGCATATAATGTGCAACTGTTCCCAGTTTTCTAGTTTGCAGTTTACCATCCTATCACTGCAGGGTTTAATGTCCAAAGGACAGGTGCAAGCAGAGATAACAAAAAGACTTTCTAATTTTCCATCGAGATTCTTTTTGGCTTGAGATTACCATGTTTCAGGTTGATGTTTTTCATTAAGGTCAAAAAAATCTTTAACCTTTTTATAAAGAGACTTTTCAGTAACAAGATTAAGCCTTGGGTTGACATTTTTCCAAATAGATTTGAGAGCATTACAAATTTGATGAATGATATTCGAAAGGTCTGGAATCGAGTAAGTATGACTAATAAAATAGTAATATTGAATGATTTCCCTATATGTACTAGGTCTGTCATTTGTAATTCATACAATATTTTTCGATAGACTGTTGTCGAGTTATAGGTTTAATCTTAGACATTTTTAATTAGCTGCATTGATAAATAAATATGTAAATAATTAATTATATATACATTTTTTCATTGAAAGTAAAAACACATTACATTTAAGAAAACGCATCAGCACTAGTGCATTCACCCAAATGTTTCCATCAACACAAATACATAAAAAGAGATAATATATTATGGTGAGCAATTTAATCTTAAAGAATTATTGTTCAAACAAGAAATAACATGCTTTAGTTCTGACTCATCGTGACGGATTCGCAAAAATTTACTCTGTATATAGACGTCAACGGGCAGAAACTTTAGTTGCAAATCCTCGAGCAGTGCATCTGTAGAAAAGATCTTAGGATTTGTTTGGGAAACTCATCCAGGTTTGTTCAGGGGCCGTGACCCAGGAGATCCCCAGGACGAAAAAGTCGTAAAATATTATATGGATCCTTGAAGAGTTTTATTTACATATGAATATTGAACCCATTATCTCATGTATAAAGAACATTATTACTGAAGGAATATTATTATTATTATTATTATTATTATTATTATTATTATTATTATTATTATTATTATTATTATTATTATTATTGTTATTGTTATTGTTATTATATTGTTATTGTTATTATATTATTATTTTGTTATTATTATTATTTTATTATTATTATTATTATTATTATTATTATTATTATTATTATTATTTGAAGTGGCGCACGAAAACGCGAAAGCGTTTCCACGATAAATGCGGAAAACGGTTAAAACACCCAATCTGAAACTGAACGAAGCATTACCAA
>JABUQX010009701.1:0-22405 GCA_015478945.1 Trachelipus rathkii | reverse complement strand
TATTACAGGTATACTCAATTACATTAGTAGTCACTTTCGTTCACATGCATGTTATATGAATATAGATATTTATGATATATTCAGTATATAATCTATTACGTTACCAAGTAGCATATATTATCTATATTTACCTATCACTCTTCATTATCATGTATTTATATAAGTGAGATATTATTTTGTAATATTAATATTTAAATTATAAGCTTATAATTATAAGGTACTAATTTAGCCCTATTTCCTTTATTAATTTATACTATCAAAGACTAGTTATTATCATATAGCGTATTTATTAATACTTTTGATATACATATAAGTGATGATATTGGCATTTATCTAGGTATATTAGAGTATTATATGATACATAAGTAGTATTTATATAGCACAAATATAATCATATTATACCTAAGGGGATTACATTATCTTCTATCTATTTACTTAATATATTACTTTATGAAATTTTATCATGATTAATTATGTATGATAGCTACTTATTATAGTTAATAATTAAGTAGTCATTATAGTTAATTTTTGTTATTTTTAATTAAACCTATTGATTATGTTGCATTGATTCAATTCAGTATTAATATAATAAATTATTAGTTACAATAGTCAACTATTTATATTTATATATTATATAATTTATACATTGACTTCTTTATATGAATCCATATTTAAAAGAGATTGAGCATGACAAACAGAAACTTGAAGACGGTATAATTGACAATACATTAAACTCTATTCTTATCTTCTTATATCGATTGAACTAGAATCTGCACGTAACAATTAGAATTTTTAGACGCATTTTATTGCTAATTTGACGATTTTACTCTCTGAGAAGTCAACTTGGTTTACATATTTGAAGAAACTTCATTAGTCATAAAACACATTCGTGAATTATGTTTTCTAAATCAACTACTATATTTAATCATTTTAATGATTAACTTTAATCTTATAATCTTGTAATTTTGTATCATTGTATCCCTCACTATTTATGCTAAAAATGATTGTCATTCTTCTGTTACTATTATTGCTTGCAATTTATATATTAATTATTTAATAATAATATTTTACTTTAATAATATTATTATTCGATTAGAAATATCAAACTTTATTAAATGTAAAGACAAAGAGTTAAATTATTAACTTTGTTATATATATATTTAATTACTATAAATTATTAATATTTATTAAGTATATTATAATTATTATTATTTTATTAATAATAGTAATAATATAACATATATATCACTATATTATAACTATATATAGAGTATTAATGCATATATACTAATATCGTATATATTAATATAATTTATATTATTATCTATTTTTCTTTAGTAATATAAATATAATTCATTATTATATATATATTATTATAATTAATTATATATTAATATTACGTATAATATATATTTTATATATATATCTATCGAACTATGTATATTATATTTATATATTTATTATGCAAATTAGTGTTAAATATAATATATATATTCATAAAAGTACATATATAATATAATATATATATATTATATATTATTTAAATAATATATAATTTTATTATTATATATATATGATAATTTAATATAGTATATTATATGATATTATATATATATATATTAATATATATAATATTATTATAATTAAGTATACTAATTATTATTTATTATATATATTATATATTATATAGAGATATTTAATATAATATAAATATGATATAATATATATATATATATATATAATTATAGTATATAAGGTTACGGGTGGAGAGAGGTTTGGAGTGAGGAAGTTCCTCATCCCATCACTAGCTTATACGGAAATATTCAGTGCCCCCGTGAGGGTGTGAAGCGTTTATGTTGAAATAATTAAGTTATAAATAATAAAATAATAAGCTTTAAACATTTCAGTTTTTTAAGTGTCAGTATAGTTGATTAATAAAGCAGTTATTTGAGTATATGCTTTACGATTAAAATAATTATATTTCAATATATCACTAAATATATTTATATATAATTTATAAGATTATAAATATATAATATAATATATAATATATTAAATAATTAATATATAATATATATATTCATGATACCATAATATTTATTATATTTATATAAAGATTAATTATATTATTATTATAATATAAAATATAATTAATATATATAATATATATACGTATAATATTATGGTATAAATCAGATAGCCAAAGGGAAAAAGTAACTGGCATGAGTATATATACTACTTGGAGGGTATATTTTCGTATATAATTAATATAATGTATACTATATAATATAAAATTAATATAGTATAAATATAATATATACATTCTACGATTACTATATATAGTATATTGATGGTTGTGTTATGTGTGAAAAATGTTATGTGTATGTAAATTGTATGTGGTGTATCGTAATTTGTCATGTTTGTGAATATGATGTGTTGTCTTGATGTGATGTGTGTGTCATATAACTAATAATAATTTAAGTATCATTTTATTTATATATATGTATTATTATATATATAGTATATATGTTGATGATGTGGTTGATAGTACTAATATATTGGTAAAATAAAACTAATCTAGGGTGTAATATTACTATATTGGAGGTAATTTATTTATTTTTAAGAAGGTTAATTCTACATTTGGTCATAGTACAATAGATATATTATTTATAATATTGTAATATTATAATGGGATAAACGTATAAGAAATTCCGGAAGTTGTACTTCGAATGACGAATGGCTGTAAATTTATATTGGTTAATTATAATTTATGCATATAAAATAACCTTTACGGGAATATTTCGGCGTCAAACGTAAGATTTATTAGTAGTTAATATTATTAAATGATTCATTATAATATAATAGAATTATGTATTAGCATCGCGTATATTTACTGGTTACTATTAGATATTCGCAAAATAAGCTGTATATATAATTAGTTGCAATTTATGCACAGACATTTAATTAATTAGTAATACTATACCTAAATAAATATGTTAATGAGTATAAATATTGAAAGAAAGGAGGAATTCCATAATGAACCCAAAATTGACTATCTGCTAACCGCGGATAAAATGTCTGTTACATATACTTTTAACAATTTATATATGATAAGTAATTTATTGTTATAGCTAATTTCCATTGAGAGCGCAACTGTGAACATAGGTATTAAGTTTATTAAGTTAAAAAGGTCTAAAGAAAGAATTGAAAAAAATGCAATTTAATAAATGTATTATTAAGTTATAGATAAGTTACGTTTTAGCTTTGTGTTATAACGTTATATGGGTGTGTTGTGTCTTGCATGGTTGTCAGGGTATGTGTGTTTGGCCTTGCATGTATGAGGGAGTGGTGTGTTCTGGATACTAGCTTATCATGTGAACTTTCGTGAGCTCACGATTGTTTGGAGATTGACATATTATGTCGTAGAGTAGAAGATTGTTTAGTGTTGTAGGCTGAAAAGAGGTTGGATATGGTGTTTGAATCAGTCGCAATCGAAGAACAGGAAGAGTTTATAAAGGTCCTTTATGCTTCTATATGAGAAAATAATGGTAGTTGGTGCTTACTTATGAGCTATATTTATGAATATAAATGTAGCACACTTGGAGAATATATATATCTAGCTGCTAGTTTGAGTTACAATATAAAGGTGGTAACGAATACTATTTTGTTTGGCACTCAAGTGAAGCACAATGATATAATCTGTATTATTAATTAATGCACTTATAAATCATATATCCTCAGACTACTCTATTTAAAGTGTCTCAATATAATAGAATATCTTAATACTTAATCCATTATTGTATCTTTATTAATTTTCTTTCTTAATATCCGCATTCATTATAATTATGATTATATATTAATATTTCCATTATAATTAAATATAGAATAAATTTATGAAATAAATAAATTATGTCAATATTCAACATTTTGAAGAAATCTTAATCGAAAGACTGTCGTGGTTATATAATTAAGATTATTCCAATAATATTAATATATGATATATTTTTTGATGCTATAAAATTTACATTCAATTTTAATTTTATTTCTCTATATTATATTAATTTGAAAACCTCGGATATATTTTATGCTAATAAATGAATTTACAAATATAAGAAAACTAAGGATAGTAGGGTACAATACTATATCGTATTGGTCTAGGTGACTTGAAATATGAATTTTACCCTTTTGGGAAATGTATTTTTGTCCGCCCATTATATTAGAATATTATGGTAGCGTGAGGGAGAAATAAAAAAAGGAAAATTAGAGATTAACTAAACGTATCACAGCGGGCTAGAGAGTATAAAGGCAAGAGTAGTTTTATAACATATACAAAGAGATAATTATAGAATAAATCACATTCTACCAATACCCAATACAAAACTAAAGTTACAACCTTATTAATTAGTAAATCAGATAGAAATATAATGAATAGAAAAGGCAACTGTATAGAGTATGGCTGGGAAATCTGAAAGAGAATGAATAGTAAGAGAGTAAATCGGCGGAAGTATATCTGGAGCGAAAGATCGCGAACAGAGAACAAAAGGAGCCGAAGAAGAAGGTTGAGGTGAGAGCTTGAAAGTCAAGTATACTTAATTGAAGCACTATATGCTCACCGAATCATACAGTGAGTGAAATGAGAAAAATTTATGGATGACTATTTCGCAGATTAAGAGACGAGTAAATGAAATAGATAATAATAGCTACGCGTGTGAAACATGGCATTTATAAAGTGTATCCATTATAGTCATATTATATAGCTTTAAAGTAAGTAAGAGAATTTAATTTTAATTATATTTATTATTATTATAATTATTTAATTAAATTTATTATAATTAATTAATTATTTTATAAAATTTAATATATTATTAATTAATGTATATATATTATTATAATATTATTATTATATATATTATTAAATTATATTAATATATTATATTTATGATAATTATAACTTAATTATATTTTATATTGTAATATATTATGATTGATTTTATTATTTATTATATATACATATATATTATTATACTATTATTAATAATTATTTTATTATATAAAAAATAAATTATTAATACATTATTTATTTATTATATTTATATTATATTATTATTATGATTTATATATTATATTTAATATATGATTATATTATTATATATATTTATATATTATATATTATTAATATATTATTAATTATAGATATAATATTTATACTCAATTAATATTTAATTATATATATATTATAAATTTTCATTTTTATAATAATATACAATACAATAATATATACAATAATACTAGTTAATATATAATTATAAAGGTACATAATAAATAATTGTAAATAATTATCAATATTTAATAAAGTGACTTCACAAATGTGTTAAAAAAAGTTCCTAATATATAAAACACAAAAAGAAATTTACATTCTAAACTCATTATAAGCGTATCTTCACAGTATGATAAATACAATATATTTATCTCATAATACCTATCATGAAAAAAAAGCAGCAACGCTAATTTTTGAAGTTCATGAATTACTTCTCCTTCAAATGAGAACATATGTATTTTCATAAACAGCTCACTATTACCTGGAGGTTCAAATAGGTATAAGAGTTTGTCGGACTTTCCTTCACCAAGTATTGACTAGTATCTTATACGTAATTCTCTATTCCTTTGAAGCAGAAAAAACTAATTCTCAGTCTAGAGAATCTATTTTATCTACAGGTAACATTATGAAATCATTGTGATTTAGATAAGACTGTAAATTGTGCCAAAAAATTATTCTCTAGCACTACTCCGAAACATTACTGGTGATAGATTACAGTTCAAAATAAATGAAAATTAAAATATATTTATGATGGAGTAATTATGGCAGTTTAAAATAAATTTTAAGTGATTAGAAATTATACATTTAAATTAAACTTACTGAATTGATTAACTAAATTACCTAAATAATTTAAATAATTAAACTAATAAATTTTTTAATATGATTGCATATGAAGTAATTAAATTTAAATTTAATAAAAAAAATATTTTAAAAAAATAATAGATATATATACAATTATAGATTATTATTAAATATTTATTTAATTATAATTGATTAAGGATAAATATATGTTATTTGATTAATGATTATCAATTATAATTCAGAGTAATAATTTGTAGCTTTTTGACATTATATAATTATTTCTTATTGAAAATATTAGCAATACGCACTTCAGCTATAAAACACAATTATCGCGCACAATCATACTAGAACAAATAATAGACACCGTAATTCCGGGTCAACCTCCTTAGCTTGGTCAAATCGTCATTTTAAAAGGCATAAAATCGAAAAGAATAGAAGAAAATCTTATATATATATAATTAATATGAAACATTTGTACTGTTAAATAAAATATCCATTGAGTTATTTATATTAAATACGAGATTGTAATATTATTAATATTAATTAATTGTAAATTAGTTAATTATAATTTATCATCTACTTTCTCACTTTCTCATTCTCTGTGAAAAATATTATTGCAACTAATATAATTCATTAAGAAATTTAATTCTATTTTATAAATATTTATTATTATTAATTCTATTATTATTAAAAATAATAAAAATTTATTATATATTATTATTATTATTATATATTATATTATGCATCATATTAATTTATTATAATTATTAATTTATATTATATAATAATAATAGATTATATTATATTATATCATCGGGGGCCATTGCTTGGATTCACCTCGGAAATAGTCGAGGTCCCTGCATCGTGGCGATTAGCGGTTGCGCCTTTAATAATAGTTGTTCACAGTGAGATCAAGTTGTTGGGGTGACATTGCATCAACTCTAATTTTATTTCTTGAGGGGCTGATGCCCCGAAGTAACGGCACGCCGATTATCTGGTGATTGTAAAATAGGCACATTTTGTTATATAATATTCCTAACATTGTGACGGCCACACCATTGAAGATTCTTGGGTAAGCTAGTGAATAATTAATAAGATCACATAACGCCAGAACCGAAAAAAAAAGATAATAATGATGAGGAGAGAACACTTCGACTGACAAACCTATGACTGATTAAATTGGTTTCTGACTTCAGCTATTTTAGAGGCATTGCATTATATAATAGACGTGAATCGCACAACCATAATCATATATCGACAAACTGCACAGCATACACCTTTACTTCACACACACGACAATACTAATATATATATGATATATATATAATATATAGAGAATATATAATATATAATTATATATTATATATATATATATATATTATATAATATATATATATAATAATGTATATATATATAGATTATAATATTATATAAATATATTAATAATATTAATTATTATTATAAAAATATATATAACTACTAATACTATAATAAAATATGAATATCATATAATATATATATATATATAAGAGCAACTTCCCTTACTACTAGCACCCCTTTACGGTTTTTTTTATAATTCTATTGCGTTGAAAAGCACTTCCTCTTAGAGATATAGGAAACGAGTCGATTAGAAGGCGCGTTTAAATCGACACTAAATATTATTACTCCAAAAAGAAAGACATCAAAAACCGGGAGGCTCTGTTGACCCAGCCTTTAAACATGTTCTTTTTATTATAAGGGCGTTAAAATTAATGTACGGTTTACCGACCGATTTTAAGAGACATTGCCTCCTCTTTTGACGTTTTAATTACATTGAAAGGGATAATGAGTGCTTTTAATTGAGACTGTATAATTATATTGCTTCTGTTTTCAGAATATAAGTTAACACTACTGAAATGGTTTGAAGATTTGCTTAATATTTTAATTAGTCTGAATTTTTAATGTGTAGCATTTCTTCTTCACACAACCGTCTTGCTCTGTCTTATTTACGCTCGATGCAAATACTGCCGATCCGTTATGGTCAGTATAGGGGAGGAAAGGGGAATTTAACGTTCTTATTAGTAGTTATTCCGGTTCAACAAGTTTCAAAAGAATTGTGTAATATAATTATATTTGTTGGTAGATCTAAAGTATGTTAAACGTATTTTATAAGGGCACCTAAACTGCGGTCAGTCAGACAAGAGAGCTGTCGGAACGAGAAATTTCCAAGGTACAAGAAGAGGGACCAATAATATTTTAATTTTCTAAAAGTTTATTTTATTCACTGAAAAGAAAAATTAAGAGATTAAATTTTACAACAAAAATTATTTTGATTTAAAATAGAGGGATATAATTATTTAATAATTATCCGACATTTTAGACAATAACGAGGGGAATTTTAATGTATTAATAACTATAAAAAAAATAAAAAATTATTTCGTAATAATAATATTAATCAGAATAATAATATATAGAATTGAAATATTAAGTGATTAAAATGAAATAAATAAATAATTAATAAAATCGAATCATAATACAGATTCAAGTTAATGATAGACATGAATTAACAGAAGTGATGTATATGAAGTGAATAATAAATAATTATAGATATAATATTTAATAAAGAGAATACATAAAATATAAATATAGGTATAATTATTACCATCTCAATTTTGGTTGATGTTAGGTAGTTTTGGTCTTGATTAGAGTTGTTTAATTTAGCTTGAGATATCTATTGGGATTAGAGTATTTAGTGTGAGATAATGGAGTATTGATGACAGTCGTAAGGATGTTAAGGATTTGTTAGTGAGAAGTTAATTCAAAATAGTAGAGATTGATAGTGATGTACGTTTCATATGTTATGATATTATGTGCTTATGAGTTGATTTGAATGAAGATTATTTAGAGTTAGTACAATATAATCAAAATTGATTAAATTTTAATTAATTGATTAACAATTTAAATAGAATAAATAACAATAATAAGGACTACAACACCAACAATTATAGAAACTACAATAAGTAAAAATTATTCCCTTTCTGCTTGCAGAATACTGCCAGTTATATAAGGTAGTAATTTCGCCCCTGTATGGAAACTGTCCGCCTTTTTCGTCGCTTGGACTCTCGGGTTCTACTCCGGCATGCGCTTTAGGGAAACAGGAATTAAAATGAAGGCTAAGAGGCTTTATAAACTGGTTGTCCATGATTTCGTCGCATTTGACCGCTCTTTTTATGCGGGCCGTGGGAACGCGGGTGCTCTAGTCGTGTGTTTCTATAGGTCATACGAACAGAACCATAAAGCGGTAACAGGTGCTCGAGAGAGATAAAGTGACCTCTTGCATTCCTCCCAGACCACTCGGCGTCACCGCTACAAAAACGATAAAGTTGCCTTGTTTCCTCACATTAAATTTGAATATTAGATCACATCCTACGACGACCGGAACACTTTTTTGTGACATCTCAATCTTCTTTACCAGTCACATTCTGTATTTGATGGTAGTACCTTGCTTCTCTACAATTTTCCTCTGGCAATATTAGAATCTTCCTCTATTTAAGTCGCGGTCCTGCGCCCCCACTGTCTGGGGATTGCCATTGGCAAGGACAATAAGTGGTTCGTTATCGATTTCCAGTTATTTGAAATTTTTAGCATGTTTTTCTTTTCTGCTAATTTTTCTTCTTTATTTATACAAAATTCTCGTATAACCCCCGTTCGAGCAAATCTTCTTGAAAGGGCCTTTTAGGTGACTTGGTGGGACATCAAAATAGGTAAAAAAAAACGAAAAAAGTATGGTATTCGAAAGTGGGCTTATGAACAACTGGCATAATGAACTGATGAGCGAGATTATATTTATCGAAAAGTTACGAAATTATGAGTTGTCAAGAAAAAAATGAATAATCAAGAGGAAAATTATATAACTTATAAGTCAGAATGTCAAGGAAAATTTATTGCAAATGTAAAAATAATTTTGAAAATTAAGTAATTATCATTAATTTACGAATAGATAAAAAATTCTTAGAGTAAACTGAAAGAGTCCCTTAATTATTATTAAATCACTTACTCCAAATTAAGCTTACAATGCAATCTCCTTGAAGTATCATAATGAGCGCTTTTATCAGGGTGAAAATCTGTATCGTACTTTATATGTTAAGTTACCGATTTATCTGTATATTGATATAAAATATAGCAACCTGAACATAAACTTAAATGGCTGAAAATTCAAAAAGAATTAGATTTTTCGAGATAATAATAAAGTAATAAAGTAAAAAATTAAGAATTTAATCTAAAGAGTTTACGCAATCTAAATGATAAATATTTATAGTACTAATACAAGGAAACTACACGCTGTCTTTTCCATTTTCATGATTCATAGATTCTACTCCAGAGCCTATTTTACTTAAATTGCGAAAAAAAATAACAACGATTAATAAAATTACAAAAAATACCAAGAATTATATTACACAATTAAAAAAATAAACAGAAACAGAGTTATTTTTTACTACCGGATTTGGGTAAGTAATGTAATACCTATCTGGCTCTGGTTGTAACTTAATAAGCGATTGCACATTCATAATCCAAACAGTATTGAAGAAAACAATAGTAGTATCAAATGATAATAAAGTAATCAAATTAGCTAGTTAGATATATGTCAAAACAGTATTAGAAAAGACAAGCGGGATCATCACATCATAAATGGATTCAAACACAAATATTACACAACCCCTTTATATGCTTTACCGACCGATTACACTCAATTCAAAAGCATAGATACTACATGTATATTTAGGATCCTATATAACTATATAATATCTGATTCCTTATATTCCTGTTCCTGATTGAATCACTACAAAATATCTTAACGGAAAATGAATATTCAAATTACAAAATATAAATTTGCTTTCTGTTTCTAGGTGATATTGTTTACAGAGACTATCATTAGGTGATAGAAGACTGCATAAATAATCATGGAAAAGTAGATCACCTACTATATAATACTATATTTCACGCCATAAAACCTCCCACCCACTGGAATAAGAACCAGGCTCCACTCGTGTACGCGCTTCGATCGGCAAGACCGTATAAAAACTGGACAGCACCGTGGCAGGCCTTTTTTTTTCAAAAGAAAAGAGCACCGGGGGACCAAACAAATAGAAGAATGCTAATGACATGCTTCTATTTAGAGGCAGATGAACATCAGAGAGGACAAAAAATAGACAGCGCGAAACAAAAACAAAAAAAAAAAACAACAACAGAACAATATAAGTATAAATTATTAAGTATAATTAGTGGGAAATATAACTATGTGATAAAGTTATATAAGAAGGATAATTATATAAGATATGAGTCTAGCCAAAGCTCATATTATAGTGGAATTTTTATAATTGACCTTTATATAAATATTTCTTTGTTACGTAATTTGACATGATATATTATATATATATAGATTATTAATATATATATAATAATTATATGAAATAATAATAATTTTATCTATATCTGTAATATATCTATAATATAATTATATATTATTAAATATATATAGAAAATATATATACATTTGGTGAGGCATAATATTATATAATATAATATATATACTATTATAAATTAAATAATAAATTATATATTCATTATATAAATTTTTAACCTATTATTAATAATATATAAAAAAGAGGAGAGGAGTAGAGAGAGAGAAGTAGAGAAGAAGATGAGAGAGAGAAAGAAGAGAAAGAAAGTAGAAGAGGAGAAGAGAAGAGAAGAAATTCATACGCGGTTACGTTACTACGATGAGGTATCAAAGGGAACAAGGAAAAAAGAACAAAAAAGCCAAAAGCAAAAAAAACAAAAGGGAAGTAAACCCACCCAGTTCCTTAAACTATCACAACTCCTCGCTCTCTCCTCTCTCTCTTCTCTCGTCTCTTCTCTCTCTCTGACTTCTCTCCTCCTCTCTCTCTTCTTATATAATATATTTATTATATAATATATTAATATATATAATTTATAAAATAATAAATATATATATATAATAATAATATATAGTAGTAAATAATATATATATATATTATATTATATATATGACCGGTACAGAATTATATATCAAAGCAGTAATTATTCTGCTTGCTTGACTCTATCCTAGTTTCCGTATTTGGTCCTTTCACATGCCCTGTTCATCGCTTAAAGCATCAAGCATCATTGTCGGGTTTCCAGTTTTGTCTTGCGATTCGAGGCGGTGGGTGTTGTTCATTTACTCTCAGAAGTTTGAAACGGGAATATATTTTTGTCAATTTTCAATATTTGCTTTACAAGGAAAGGAGTGGGCTACCAAAGTAAGGGTTATATGCGTTTGATAAGCCTTCTCTCAATATTCAAATTTTTGTGCATAACTTGGGCTGTTGACATTACAATTGATTACATTTGATAATTAATTCGCTTTGTGAGAACGTTCGCTACCTTAAAGATATTTCTTCACCACTTATCGTTATAGATTGATTATCTATAAAGGATTTGGTTATTATGAAGAATTTCTTATTGTTGCTTTTTCAACTGAAGGTTATGTGAGTAGAAGATTAGAGTTTCGCAAAGATGATTCTGGATGGATTGGTATTCATTGCTTCTATTGTTTGATTTCTGTTGCGCTGCTGTCTAAACTCCAACGTGAGAGGTAGATAGGTTAATCATGAAATACAAGTTCTTAGATGTAATCACAACATTACTTCATAAGAGCATTACTATAATTCATTCAATCATAACATTTCTAGTTACTTATCTACCATCTATAGTGATACATTCATTCTACTACTTTTATAGATGATGATAGATTATTTATATTAACATTATTCCATTAACCTTCTTTCTACATTTATTCTTGTGTATTAAATTTAGCTAAGAAATCAGATGTGGTATGTAGTTGTTAGCTTTCGCTCTTCTCTAATAAAAGGGATTCGGTAAGAATTGGCCCTCTATTCCAATTATTAGATATTGATGCGAGACTTGAGCATCGAATTTAACCATCTAGTGATGCGGGTCTTTGAAATTATTCTCCAGGAAGAAAGGGAGAAAGGTAAGTAACTTTTTATATTAAAACAATCGAGTTAAAACAATGAAATTTAGTTAAACATTTACAATTTTCAAATTTAATTTAATAGAGATTTTCCTTCTTTCGCGCTGCGATTTTTATTGACTTGTAACGGATTTGTATTTCACCGAGGTGTCAATTATTTTGCTATTAGATTTGCGCGCGCCTGTGTTAGCAATGCGTATGCATTTTCGAAGTAAGAAATTTTTGGCAACATTGTACAATTACTGGTAATAAATAATATATATTTATTATATTATATATATTATATAATTATATATATAATATATATTATATATATATATATATATTATATATTCTATATATATATATAGAAATATTTATACTAATATTATTTATATATAGTATATATTTAAGTATTTTATTATATATATAATAGTATATATATAATATAATATAATTATTATATATTATATATTGATATATATATGTTAATAATATAAAATAATATACATTATAATCTGAGTAGTATGGATTATGTGTTAATAATATAGAATACATAATTATAATTAATAATATTATAATATACTCTATTATATATAATATATTATATATAATTTAAATATAATTATACAATAATAGCATACTTTTCTTATTCAAACTAAGAATTACAACATATAAACAAAAAAAATAATATGTCTACATAAATATATATATATATATAATATATATTATATATAATATACTATATATATTATATATATATATAAATTATATATTATATTACAGTAAATAATATATATGTATATATAATATCATAATTTATTTTAGATATATATATAGATTGATAAAATATAAAATATTATAATATATAAGCTATAATATGCATATACTGATAATATTAATATACAGTATAAATCGATTTACTAAACTATGAAAAAAAATTTGAAAATCCTTTAAGTTTTTTTTATTTTGTATTCATTGTCGCATGAAAGTTGTGAAACGACATTTCAAAATAAATCAAGTAAATTAGATCAAATTATGGCAAATTAATATTTGGATTAATAATCTTTTGGTCATAGGTCGATTAAGATTTTCTTCAAATAGAATTTGTACTATAATTTTTATTTCATTATTTTCATCAATGATAGATTGTATTAACATTATATGATGCGATGGTGTTATAAGGGTAGTATGAAGGATCCATTTGAGACACGAAAGAGTGCTGGGTTGGGCCGTAACATTTGCTTGCACTTGAGTGCCAAATGGTTCGTCCCTTTAGGTTCTCACTGGCACTGAAGATAACTCAAGCGTACATTTAACCTTACACTCTTAAGTGCCCACAAACATTTTCAATAAGAACTCGGACTTTGTTCTTTCATGTTCTTCGTGGACTAAAACACATTCCAGTTTTAAACAATCTTTTTATTTGCAATCTCAAAACGGTAAACTTGGACCACATCTACGCATCAGAATAGGAAGAAATAGGTAAGGTAAATATGCCTATTGTACCCTAAAAAGAAAACAGGATAGAAGTAGATTTTAGGAATGTCCATTCCTTGCCCATACATTTTTCATTCACTTATCAAAATACATCTCTTATTCCACAATACAACTGGTAAAGGAAAAAAATATATGCAAAACATATTTTTAACTTGGTCCATGGATCATTCTCATATGTTTTGAAATTTAAAATTTCAGCCGTGACTATTTTGGATTTCCCTGAAATTCCAAGCAATATCTTAAAAACGTTCCGTGACTTTCCCTGACCAATTTTCTTTCCCCTGACTTTGCAACTTTCCACCTGATTTTCCAGAAAGTGTGTACCCTGATATATATACACATCCAAATACTTCTTTTGAACTACTAACAAAACAAACGCTTCAAACGCTTCCGTCATTCGAGTCCAGACTTGTACATGTTCATCTTATATTCTTACTTTACCAAACTGATTTATTTGGCATAAGTGCTCTTAACCATTACTATGTTTTATCCTTATAATCTTGTTCACTTAATCTTCTCACTTCAATACATGTTTTTTTTTCTTTACATTTTTTTAATTGAGTGGATTGTACAGGGATCATCCTTACAGCAACACAAGAATGTCGCGGCGTAGACCGTGTTAGCAAAACTAAACGACAGGGAAAACCTAAAAAAAATCGAAAGAGAACAAAAGCTGGAGAAATCTATCTATACAAGATGTTCAGTTCCCAAAGGGGAAGGCAAAAATACGATCATTACGAAATGACACGATGATTTCTGGATTAAGATGAAAAGAAAGAAGATGAAACTGTAATGAGGGAAATAGTTAAAGCAAGTCAGGAAAAGCTCGCTTCGAAGGGTCGCAGATGGCAATCGCAATTCCAAACAAAAATGACAACGGACAGTGAGAGGACTAACTGGAGGAGCAAATGGGGCAGGTATCGAGGGAACCCCCCGCCGACATTGAAGAAATCATGGGTGAGATTTGTATGACCAAACGCAGTCTAGCCAGGGACCACCTCCAGAAGGCGACTCTTCCTACAAGATATCAGACCACCGGCCAAGGTACGGCTTTGACATTCAGAAAGTTTTGGCGCGCCACGGAGCACTACCTCCGCCCAACAAGCACTGCCAGTCAGAGAGGAAGCCCCGACGCAAAGAGATGGAGAATCTGTAGAGTGTGAAATAGCCTCCAGGCGCCAAGAACAGGAGGATTAACAGAGTGCTAATCAGGCACTAACCCTGGTTGTGCATTGAACCGCCACGCTTGGATTTCCCATCGGCCCTTGTTCATTGCCAGGAAATCAACCCACTATGGGAGGGCAACCCAACAGAATACACAAATTTGTGGTGCTGCGCCTGGTAACACGCTTAGAGGGACTTGATTGAATGGCACAGAATTCAAAACGTGTTACGGGTTGACCGGTCCAAACGCATACGACTAGGGAGCACCGCCAAAATTTTCAACAGCGAAAAGATGGTATTTATAATTCTAACCCCACGGCGATAGGGTCAACATGTCTTCTGTTCACTCGGCCATGGACATTTGCTAATATTATGTTCGAGCTGAAAAAATCAGAATCTAATAAATGTGGATAGGGTATGCGATACATGATATGTACGAAAAACTTGAAGGGCAGTGTAAAGCTCCCACATCTCTTGCGCTTCCGATCTTTGAACCATCGCAGTTGTGAAACCGCTATAGGAGATCAGCGTTATGGACCGCTCCGCGTGAGATATCAGGAATCCCTCACACAGACACCTAGGGTGTGCCTCCCGACTTATTCAAGACTGGACTCCCACTGCAGAGAGCAGGACGGCGAGAGACCACTTGGCATGAAACGGGTTTGAGGTAAACATCATACAATTGATGACCGCTCACGCAAGTAGGCAAAGTCGTAGAAAAAGCGAGATGGAAGTTAATCACCACAAGCTTGAAATGAGCCAATTAAGAAGGGTTTGAGAACGGAAACACGCTCATATTATAGGTTAGTTCAATTGGGCCCGACGAGGGTATAGGAAACGCTGAGACTAAGGTTACTGAACAGACGACTCACATGAAGCTGCTTCCCTCCACGCACAGGATTAAGAGGGCATCAACTCCCGATGATTACCATTCCACTCTCCAGGCGTTTCCCTCGTAGAGGAACGAATTGCAACCCGTGGAAATTCCTCCTAGACCTATCCAAGTCGAAATGGGGTCCTAGAAGGCGGAGTAGTGACTGGAAGGTCCTGCTTCGCATAAATGGCACAATCCATGAGACGTCCAGTTTTAGCCCGCACCAGCATGAAGTAAAGGGTGGAGCATGGTTTTTTTCTGTCCGCACCCAAGTCTTTGTGAACATGGTCAAAGGTTAGCCGGTAAGAAGATCCAAGGAAACCGCAGGTCAATCTTAGCTTTGCAAGCGAGAGATAAATATGAGGAAGGCTTTTACGCTAGAGCCATTCATCGGAGCGAACAATCCGCAGGGAACACGTCAACCCGTCGCTCCACATGGATAGGGGAGTTCCAGTTTAGAGACGATAACATTGGAGTCAAATTGCAGCGACCACTACGGACCGATTGGGATTTTTCCTGCGAAATAGCAACGGACTGTAGTTTTCGACTTGGTGGAGAAGCAACGTAAAGCCAACGCAGATAAGCACAGGAAACGGAAACCCTTATCGATGGCAATCATTGAAATTGACGTTCCATACAAGGAAGTTGAGCTCCAGAGATGTATACAGGGCAAGATCGTACAACCTCACTCATAAATAATTAATAAATAATATAATCATTTTGGTTTCCAAAAGGGTCATTCATTCATATAAAAAGTAATATTAAAGAAGGCCAATAAATTAAAATTTCAACACAATAAGTGGCTTCACCAATTTTGTCTACACAAATGCTCCCAAAAAAAGCAAACAAGCAAAACATCCTTACAATTATTAATAGCAGTAGCATAAATATAATTAATTAATATAATAATTATCATTAATATCTCATTATTATTAATAATAAATAATAATGTAATAATAATAAGTGGATAATAATAATACATAATCAATATAATCAATTAATAATAATAATAATAATAATAATTAGAAAATTCTTGTTGTTTCGTTACTAGAACTTAAATATACCAATTCATTCCTATATATAACATTTAAAGTAATAACAAAAATGATGATTAACATACTTCATATGTTGAAACATTTGATATTTCGCCCAATTCAGTGTATCATTTTCAGATTTTATTGACATCTAATTCTCGACCTTTGTTTCTTCCTTCAACACGGACACTACAAACTCAACAACTTTAATTCCCTGACTTTTAAACAGATTCATTCTGTATTTTAATTCTCATTCAAGATAGTTAAAAACTAGGGGATATAAGCGAAATGTGACTAACTAATGGCACCTCAAAGAAAGATCTAAAATATTAAAAATAGCTAATTATGTACCTTATCGAAAATCAAGTCAAATTGAACTAAAGATCTGTGAAGAGAAACATTCAATACTAAAGACACATCATTCTGACAAAAAGACACCAACTCTCTTCCAGTCAGTCAGAGGAGAAATATAAATTATAGGTGAAACTGCGTTTCTCAGAGCTGTCGGGTCATAAAGAAAATTTTTTTTAAATTCTCTTCCACAGGTAACGAGGGGCTGAAAACCACCACCTATCACATTAATCTTTTTGTGAATAATGGTAATATGTGTGAATATTTATCACCCACCAACAGCAGACATGCTGAAAATGGTGACATATACAGGGGTCATACTCACTTTAGGGGTCAAAAAATAGGAAAATAAGACTTTTAATGAAAGTGTAGGAAAAAGTTGGAAAAACTTTAAAAAAGTAGGCAAAAAGTAGGACAAAATTTAATGCTCAATTATTAATTGTTTTTATTTTTTGGTATATTACTATTTTTCCTACATATTTGTTAAAATATCCAACTTTCATGTTTATTTTGGTGTACTGGATGATTTTTTTTATCCCCAACCAAATGAACCAGATGAGGTTTCAGTTGAAATGTTTTCAGTCTCCAGTTAAAATAAACTTACTTTTGTTTCCAATTTAATACTAATAGAAATGAAATTTATGTTACAAAAAATTAAGCTTGGATGAGTTTTTTATATTATTCATCACAAAAATAATTAAAACTTTACATGTATTTGCAATCTTTAAAATTTAAACTTTCTCTAAATGCTACATTAATTGAAGAAAGTTAATTGTAGGTAAGCTAACAAAATCAACTGAAACCCTGGAAGAGGTATGGTTTTTTTTCCTTTATTTTCTTTACAAATAACGTTTACATTAACAAACTAGAAAAAATGAAAAAATAACAATTTGAACAATTAATGTATTGAAAGAAATTAACTAATAATAACTGAAAACATACCATCAATCCTTTCCAATGGTTTCAAGAATAATTTTTATTATTTTTGCTTCAGCATATGTTTTTTTGCTCGATATGCACAGTAGTAGTCAAGCACGGTTCTTTTATTTTTCTCAATCTTCTTTTGCTCATTTCTTATTTTGTGTAAAGCAGTGGTACTCTCATCAACTTTTTTGCAAACCACTTCAAGCACAGTCTGCCCTATCTGTAGTCCTTTCATGTCATTAATCTTTAATACATTCTTAATCCTTACATTGGCTTCTTCAACCTAGGAATTGTAGTTATTGATGTTTGTTGTACTTTAGCTCTTTTTCATGAAGGATTTTCCTTAAAATAGCTCCTTAGTTTCTCATGAATTTCCTTTCAAAATCATTTCTTTTTTAGTCAAACGCTCTTGTTCTTTCATGTCTTCCTCTTTATTGTTCTTTTTAGTTGGCCTCGATCCGTTTCTCTTCCTCCAATAAGATTTATGAGCATTGATTTCCTTCTTAATCAGGGTTTGCCAAAAAATGTTTTTTTTCGAAAAACCCAACTACCCAGGTTTTTCTTTTTTTTTCAATAAAAAAAACAGAAAAAAACCCCTGGGTTTATGTTTTCAGATTTTCAGAAATTTTTTTTTGCACAGTTCGAAAAATGGGTTAACGCATTTACTAGTTATATATAATATATATATATATATATATAATATATTATATATATATAATAATATATATATATATATTATATATATTATTATATATATATAATATATTATAATATATATTATATATATATAATATATATATATATATCTATATTATATATATATGAGAATTTGGCTATTGCTATGTAGCCACTAGCGCTATTGTAAATATCTTTTTAAGCGAAATATCAAATATGCCTTAATTAAGTAGATTTTAAAAATAATTTAGGCATTTGGATCTATTTAATCAATGTTGTTTCTTACATCCAGCATCTGTATACTTGGAACTGATCAACTGAATCAGAAAGTGAAAAAAAAATGTTTGCAATATAATTATATATATATATATATATAATATATATATATATATATTAATATATATATTATATTATATTATATATTTATTATATATATATATACGGTATTATATATAATATAATATATATATATAATAAATATATATATAATTATATATATATATAATTATAATATATATTTATACAATTAATTATAATATATAATATTTATATATATATATATATATAATATATATAATATTATATATATATATATAATATAACTAGTAAATATTAACCCATTCAAATCTGGCAAAGAATCCTGAAAAAAATCTGAAAAAACCCAAAATCCATTTTTCTTTTTTTATTGAAAAAAAGAAACGAAAACCCGTCGTTGGGTTTTTTCGAAAAAAAAAACAATTTTGGCAAATAGACATTTATTTTCGGAAAAAAAATCTTATGAGGAAGAGAAGCAACGAGATAAAAAGACAAAAGAGGAAGACAAATGAAAGAACAAGAGCTATATATAAAAAAAAGAATGATTTATGAAAATAACGAAAAAAGTCTTTAAAGAAAAATCCCTTCAGGAAAAAGAGCTAAAGCTACAACAAACATCAAAAACTAATTCCTTGGTTGAAGAAGCCAGTGTAAGGATAAGATCTTATTACAAGATTAATACATGAAAGGAACACAGATAGCAGACTGTTGAAGTGGTTTGCAAAAAAGTTGATGAGAGTACCACTGTTTTGCACGAATTAAGAATGAGCAAAAGAAGATTGAGAAAATAAAAGAAACCGTGCTTGACTACTACTGTGCATATCGAGCAAAAAAACATATGCTGAAGCAAAAATAATAAAAATTATTCTTGAAACCATTGGAGAATATGTGCTCCATATTTCTGTTTTTCATTATTTATGTATGGCTGAGCGGAGTCGTCTAGATTATGGATAACATTGTTATTTTTTCTTTCTAGTTTGTAATGTAAACGTTATTTGTAAAAAAAAAGGAAAAAAAACCATACCTCTTCCAGGGTTAGTTCAGATTATTTGTTAGCTTACTACAAATTACTCTTCAATTAATGTAGCATTTAGAGAAAAATACGGTACATGTAAAGTTTTAATTATTTTTGTGATGAATAATATAAAAAACTCATCCAAGCTTAAATTTTTGTAACATAAATTTTATTTCTATTAGTATTAAATTGGAAACAAAAGTAAGTTTATTTTAACTGGAGACTGAAAACATTTCAACTGAAACCTCATCTGGTTCATTTGGTTGGGGATAAAAAAAATCATCCAGTACACCAAAATAAACATGAAAGTTGGATATTTTAACAAATATGTAGGAAAAATAGTAATATACCAAAAAATAAAAACAATTAATAATTGAGCATTAAATTTTGTCCTACTTTTTGCCTACTTTTTTAAAGTTTTTCCAACTTTTTCCTACACTTTCATTAAAAGTCTTATTTTCCTATTTTTTGACCCCTAAAGTGAGTATGACCCCTGTATATGTCACCATTTTCAGCATGTCTGCAAGGTGGTGCTGGTGGTTGATAAGTATTCACAAATATTTCCATTATTCACGAAAAGAGTAATGTGATAGAAGGTGGTTTTCAGCCCCTTGTTACCTGTAGAAGAGAATTTAGAAAATTTTCTTGATATGACAGAACTGCTTTGAAAAACGCAGTTTACCTTCTATAATTTATAATTTTTCCTCTGACTGACTGGAAGAATCAAGTCAGCTGCATAACTTTCCCCATTTTAAGGCGATAGTTTTACATTAATCAAGTCAGCTGCCTCCCTTTCCCTATTTTAATATTCATCTTTCTTGACAATGAGTCACATTCGTTTACAAAAAGTCATAATCTGAAGAATTAGCATCAAAGAATCTGTAATCAGATTAAAGCTGAGTTCGAGTCTGTATCCGTGTAAGGAAGAACAGGTCAGAATGATGTTCATAAAATCTGAAAATGAAAACATGATTGGGAAAATTCAAATGTTCAAATACAAGGTATTTAAATTCATGTTAGAAATTGGTATTTACATGAAAAGCAAATATTAATTTTCTATTATTATTACTATATGACATGTGAGGTATGGTTTGCCCACCGACCATGTGTGAACCCTACATTAACACGATGCACAGTTAGGCTGCGTGTCCCTGTGAAGTCTAGGCGTAGATTTCTGGACTTCGGACTTACTGAAAGTATAAGGGTGGTAAGCTGGCTTTTTTTCGACTTGCGTATTCTTCTATAATTTTTGTTTGGCAGTGCAAGCTACCACCTTACCCTGTCTTTTGAGAGGAAGGGTGTAAATATAAATTATATATATATTATATATATTATATATAATATATATAATAGATATATAATATATATATATATATTATATATATAAATATATATATATATTATATATATATATTATTATATATTATAATATATATATTAATATATAATTATTATTATTATATAGTGAGGGGATGATTAATCGTCATCCATCTTCATCGCAGAATTGACACTATTTTTTTCTCAAGTCGTCATCGGTCATGTCTCCGATTAAAGAGGAATATTACCAGAAACCTGGAGAAAGACTTTTTCTGCAATCATATTAAAGCCTCCTAAATTTAATACTAGAATTTGGATGTCTGTC
>JABUQX010009700.1:0-57700 GCA_015478945.1 Trachelipus rathkii | reverse complement strand
AATATAGTATATATATATATATATATATATATTATATATTATTACTATATATATATAGATATATATATATATAATATAATATATAGATATAGTATATAGTATATATATATATATATATATATATTATATATATATATATATATATATATATATATATAGATACTATAATATAAAATATATTAATATATATTATATATATATTATATATAAATATTATTATATATATATATATATATATTATATTTATATTATTATATATACGTATAAAATATATATATATATATATAGCTATAGTTATACTGATTTTTAATATTTGGGTTCACTTAAGGGCAAGATGCGTTGGCTACTCGCCATCCCCAAAAAGCCGCCATGATAATATATATTAATATATTATGTATATATGATATATTATTAATATATATAACTATAATATATAATTATATATATAATATTATATATATACTATTATATGTATTCCACTATATAATATTATATATATAGGCGCGGGCTTTACAGAGGAAGCAACAGAGCCGGGCCTCTCTAAAAAAAAATATAAAAGCAACTAATGTAAGAAAATAATTCAATATTACTATTTATTACTGTTAAAATATGAATGTTTAAACATATTTTAATTTTGATTATGAGCTATGTTTGCATTGTTTGGATATTTTATGAAATGCTAGAATGATTATTTTTCATAAGGATCATTGCCTGGAGGAATTTCGATTTGTGCCTCCTAGAGAGCGTAATTATAATGCTTTCAAAACACTGGTTGTCATGGCACCGTAAAAAAACCTTATTCTATTTTGTCTATTTTTGATGATTTTCCCACAAAACCACCTCTCGAAAAAACGTCATAAAATGACCCTTAAAAAATTGGCAACACTACTCAAAGAGTTGTCAGTTGCAATAAATATGTGAAACCAAAATAAAATAAAGAAAACTAATTTTTTTAAATCAAATAAAAAAAAACTAAGTAATATTATATATGTTAAGTATATATAATATCAACAATACTATATAATATATTATATATATATATATATAATATTATAATATATATATATATATACCACTATAATAGTATATATATATATATATATATTATATAATATACTTAACTAATATATAAATATATATAAAAGTAATAAAGTATATATATAAATATTATTAATATAATATATATATTAATATATAATAACTATATATATATATATATATTATATATAATATATATATATATATATACTATATATTATATATATATTACTACCTGTAACTATCTATATATATATATACTATATATATTATATATATATATATAAAAGTGTAGAAATATTACTTTATATGTAAGATAATATTTATTTTTTATATTATATATATATATTATATATTATATTTTATATTATATAATATATAATATAATATATAATAATATATAAATATAGATATATTATAATAAATAATATATATATTCTTTCTCATCCAAATATTGAGGCCCTATATTTAGGGGATTTCAATGTACACAACACTAAATGGTTTGGGTCCTCTCATACTGTTTAGGGGGGAGGAGGCCGAATTCATCAGCATTCTCAACGATCTGGGCAACTAAATTAAAAACCAACATATTCTATTCCGGATCGGATTCTGTGTTTCCTACTGCAATTTAATCTCTCCTCACTTAAAGCCCGCAGTCGTGCTCATTATCTGGCGCAATGGCGTTAGTTGAGGTTTAGTTGATTTTAACACCCATTTTGGAATAGGGCTTTGTCAGTGACGTGTGTGATAACCTGTAAAAAAAAAAAAAAAAAAATTCTTGAACACACTTGACCTATGTTTCACCACTAGTCTTTCTTTTTATAAATACACCACCTTCGCCCTATTGGTAAATCTGACACAACCTTATATCTCTTAATTTTAATACTTCTCTCCAACAGCTCCCCTGCCCTACGCGTTTTTTCTGGCATTTGATCGGGCGATTGGGGGCTTTGCGCTGCTTCTATACTAACTATAATTGGAATGACTGCTTTTCCTCTGGTGACGCTTCGGCTTCTGCCGACAAGGTGGGAGCTGTAGTCGTTGATGGGATGAGCCAGGTTCATTCCTTCTTTGACTAAAATCTTTCTCTCCTCATAATCCATGGGTTCGATCGTGTGTTCTCTGCCATTCAGGCTAGAGACAATTGCGTATCGGGTGGAAAAATTCTCGTTCTCTATCACTCTCGCTAATTTCATTCAGGTATGATTCGTTGCAGGAGGACTCTTCGACGAGCAAAGCGGGCTTTCATCAAACGAAGGCGCTAACGCTCTTTTTCTCCTACCTGACAAATCTTTCTGGCCTCTTGCCAAAAACCATCTCAACAACTTCTGTAAATCTACCTTTCCTCCTCGTTATTCGATCTGATGGTTCTGTTGCTAAATCACCTGAAAAGGCAATATCTTCGGTCTCCTTATTTTCTCTAATTCTAGATCTCTCGATGTATCTGGGCATTCCTCTTCCCCACCTTCTCTTTCTCAGTTTCCTATGCCTTTGCTGAGAATTACATTGATAAGGTGCATGGGCTCCTAACCATGAACGTTAGGAAGGCTGGGTGGCCCGGATGGCATTCCTCCCGAGTTTTGAGAGTGGGTCATCCTTGCGGCCCTCCTTTCGTTCTTTCAACTATATTATTTCAGTATTAAAATTTTACCTCAGTGCTTGAAGAGCATCTATGTCCAACCTATTCCGTAAAAAAGGAAGCAGCTCTCTGATCCTTCTAACTATCGACCCTATAGCTCTAACCTGTATACTATCTAAGATCTTTGAAAACCCTTCTCAACTCTATCATTTCTTAGATCATCGAATCTCATTCCTTTCTCCGATCCCAGTACGGCTTTCGGCCGTTCGAGGTCTACTGGTGATTTACTTTATTTCTATCTAACAATTTATGGTTTTCCACCTTTAGGAATTACCGGGGAGACTTGCGTGGTGGCGCTTGACATATCCAAAGCATTTGACGGGGTATGGCACGCGTCACGCTCTCGCTAAGTTCCCTTCCTTTGGATTTCCTCCTCTCTTTGCTTACTTATGTCTAGCTTTCTTTCAAACGCTCAATATCGTCTGTTGTTGATGGGGGCGACTTCTTCTTCTGTTCTGTCAATAGTGGTGTCCTTCAGGGTTCGGTCTTATCTCTACTTTTCTTGCTTTTCATTAATGTCTTCTTCGGTCTGCACTTAACTCTATCCACTCAATGCCAATGACTCGACCCTTCATTCTTCAACTCATTTCATTTTCTGCTCCCTCTTTTACTTCTTAGAATTACCTCTCGTCTTAATCTTTCCATTCTATTCTCGCTGGATCTGGATAGAATTTTCGGGTAGTCGTCTCAACCTTGTAAATTTAATTCTTTAAAAATCCAACTTCTACAGAAATCTCCCTCTCTAAGACACCTTCTAACTTTCCTATCCCTTTCGACGGATTCTTCTCGTCTCTCCTGTTGACAATAAAACATCCTTGGCCAAACAAAACAAACAAAAATGTTGGAAAAACCTCACATCACAAATGGATGAGGGCGGCCTCAAAGAAAACTGGGAGTTTCTGTTTAGACTGCGAATTTTTTTCACAGTTACTCAGTTATACAAGGGTCTCATCCGCCCTTGTAGGAGTACTGCTCTCATGATCTTGGGAGGGCTCAGTTTCACCCGCTTTTGGATGGGGTTCGGTTTAGTCAAAGCAGAGAAGACATAAACTGTCCTGACTTCTAGTTCACTTCGACCCCCATCTTGTGGCGCGGATGTTTGCTTTATCTCTTTTATATGTAGGTACCATAGCGGCAAGTGCTCGAGCGAACTTTCCACTCGCGTGCCACCTCCTTTTAAGACGCCCTCGAGCACAAGGGGCGCTATCTGGTTGTCGCACCATGCAGTTTTTGTGTTGATATTGGCAACTCGCAGGACTAGTTCGGCTGCGGTGCTTCCTTCTTTCCTCCCACATCTGTTCTGTGGAACACAATTCTCTTCCATCTTCCGTGTTTCCAACTGAATTTAATCTTCCTCACTGGTAAAGCCCGCGTCTTGTTTGCTCATCTGCGTAATTGCCGTTAGTTGTACATTTTTAGCGTAACACCCCCCTTGAATACGCGGCTTTGCCAGCCGCCCTCCCGATAACTGTAAAAATAAAATCTAAAAAATGTAAATAAATATTATTCCTATATATATATATAAGTATTACGTAGCTACTACTATATATATATAGAATATTAGGTTATTACATGACGACTAATAGTACGTCACGTTACCGAGTGATACTCATCCTAATATTAGACTACGATTTAACGACCCTATCCATCGAATCTATTAATATACTACTACCTTCAAAAATAAAATACAACGTTCTATCGACTACTTACCCATTAAGTCCTACTTTCTTTATTATACTTATCTTCAGAGATCTGATGCAGAGAGTAATGTATCCTCACTCCGACAACGAAGGCGGCCAGTAGAGTCATTCTTCGCAACCCCGAGCGAGGCTATTTATCTACCTAAGGATCATACTTACATGAAGATCTCGCCCATACCTTTGATGAAATGAAGGACCCTCACACCCCTCCACCATCCATCTCTTAGGCCCTCATATTCGCATAGTTAAGTGCGTTGAGTCGCATATTCTACTTCATCTACCTTCCTATAGTTTCTCTCCCTCCTAACTCTATCCAACCTAAGCTCTCACTACTACTTCCATCGCTTGACATGCAACATTCCTCATCAACAACGTGATATTCATCGCCTGTATATTCCTTTACATTCTTCTCCCATAACTAGTTTTAGGGTTATTAGAAAGGCATTCTTTCCGTGAAGGCTGTTTATTATCAATACGCACACCTATCCTCTTTCCATTCTTTTCTCATTGTAAGATAGGCTAGTCTTTTATCTGACAGATACCCCTAGTATGTCTTTTACCTAGCCAATTCCATATTCGACGCTCAATAATTGAAACATGAGATAATTTATATCCTTCTCCCTCTCCGCTTACTTCTGTAGTGAATACCAACAGATAAGAGGCGCATATACATCACTTCTCCTCAGCAGTTACACCATGGAGATTGCGCTGTTCATCTCTATTATCGAAGGACTACATAACACCATTGCTTACAAATCTTAGCTGGCTCACTCTCTCCTCTCTTTTTTACTAGATCAACTATCTAACGCAAGTGCTTGGCTTGTTTACCGTGAGGGAGATATTTTCTTATTATATCCACTTTGTCTTTTTCGCTCTAGCTCTAGCTCTAGGAATTTTCACCCACAATATTTTAGCTTCTCAGTTTAACACAAACCTACTACGATCTCTCCTTCTTGGCTTCTTTTGAGTTCCATTCCTTGCTGTGGAAAAGGAGGGCTTGCACGCCAATGCCTTCATCATTTAACTTTTGCGTAGCTTAACCTGTATCAGTATAGATAAACCCCTCCTCTGCGAAGTCCCCAAACCCTCCCGACCTCTTGGTAATGTGACTTCGCTCGAAGGGTTCTCATTATTTCTCTACGGAGTGCATACAGATCGTCCCCAACTCTCTGCTGTTCTGCGAATCCTAATAAATCAAATTCGGGACAAGTATCTAAGGTGGTGACCGTATCTATATCTTTACTTTCCAACATACTCATTGACCCCAGTTCTCTAAAGGCGTCTAGTTCAGCTATATCAACTAACTTATTCTTCCATTACCACTCCTTTCTGTCATGCGCTCGTCTCCTATTGCTAATAATATCTATGCCATAATTATGCGGTATAACTCAATTAAGTATGATAGAAACTCCCACATGTAAGTCCAGTATGCTTCGGAACCGAACTTTCTCTCTTTCTTACTCTGATACCTCGGAAACACATTTGCCGCACTATACATACCCTATTATCCACACTACTTTTCCTTTACTTCAACGTTACCGCTTCGTCCTTATCTATACATCTTCTAGTCATTCATGCTTACCTCTCTTCCTTACTATCTCCTCCGCATCTGCGTCTTCTTCAACATTTTACTTACTTATCTCTCATCCCCTATTTCCTTATTATCTCCTCCATTTTCTTCTACTTAGTACGTTGATTATTTGGTATTATTACTTCGTTAATTTAATGTAGATCCGTGCATTTAGCTTTTATTCCATCCTACTACATAATGTTAGACAACGCTCACACTTGTTTAACTCAATAACCTCCTTTATCACGGTCTCTCCAATTATATTACTTTCCACAGGTCACTTTCCAACTTTTCTTTCACTACCTTTTTTTTTCTTTAATAATAAACTTTTATCTTCCAACTTGAGCTTCTTATCTTTATTCTTAATGAATTCTTGATCTTTTCCATTTAAGAGCCTCTCCTTATCTGATCTCTGCATTCTTCTCTTGAATCCTTATCTTGAACTCAGCATTTGAACTTATCCACTTAAGGTTCGTTGTTTTATGTTTTGCCTCCTTCTATTTCTTTCCTCTAGTTTATTCTTAAGAATAGACAAGCTTTTACTTTGCAGAAGAAATGGATAACTCAGAGTTTACCTCTATTGAGAGAATGGAGTAAATCCCAACATCAATACTTTGATTGGAGAATACCCACCACCTCATTAGATTCTATCTCTTCGCCACTTATCCATCCACATATTAATTAACCCAATCACTTCCTTTAACTGTCCATTACTTTTTTTTATTTCTCAATACTTCTCTGAATACCAAGTTACAAACGTACTTTTTTAAAGCGTTCCTTTTGTCACTAGCAAAGAGTACATTAATTCATTTCTATGCCCCCATTTTTCTGAAAAATTCTATACATTTCTTTTCGTTCTAGAAATTCCCTCTACCTCAATCCGTTATTATTATTTGAGGCGCTCCAAATAATAACTAATTACCATTTTATACATTACACATTCCATATTATACTGGCTATATTATATATATATTATAATATATAATACTAAAAAATAATATATAATATTAGAAGTATTATGATAAGTATGATATGAAGTATTATGATAATGAAACCATTTTGCCTGACAATAGTGTGTTGCCCAATCCACCATAACTAAAAAATTTCCCTTCCAGCTTCACCTATATTATCATATCGATTTAACAACCTCATATATAAAATTTGATTTTGGAGACTAGTAGGTATTTAATACCCATACGATTAATTATAGGCCTTTCAGGTAAATTACTATCATTATTATATATATTTTTTACTTAATGTGTTCGCAATTGATAACACAAATAATCTTCTCTTTAACGGTTTATTGCATACCTTATTTCCTTCTTCACCCTCTGATAATCTTATCTATATACTGAATCCATTCATACATTTAAATCAGTTTGTTGCAATTAATCTAAAAGAGCTAAATGAGCCTAGGAATTTGTAAAATTTAGTAATCGCCTACAAACAAGCCTTTTTCCATTTTTCATGCATCATCCTCTATAGACTATAATAAATTTATCCACTAATTGTTAGTTATCGACAGTTTTGGTAAGCAGCTCTTCATTTTTCTCTCTCCCTTATCCCTGTAATTAGTTCGCTTCTATAACTCGAGCCTGTGCGGCGTGACGAATATTAATATAAAGGTATTTTTCATTTATATTTATATAGAATGTGTCTGAAATTCGAATATATTTATTATTAAAATTACATTTATATATCTCTAGACTTTAATTTATCCAAAGACTATCTTCCCCACACAATTCCAAAGGTATAATGTTTCCTTCTATATTTATCTGTTTCTAGGAATGCATGTACTTGAAGTTACCTCAGAAATCAAATCGGGAGGTATATAAAATCAATTATCTACTGATGACACGTTATATATGTCCGTGCTTCACCGATAAACCGATGGTGGCTTCTTCTCTTTGCTTTAGCAGATTGTTTTTCTTTCTTCTCTTAAACATCTTCCCTATTTAAAGTCGATAGAATTGCTCCTAGTCTCAGTTGTTCATCTAACACTATTCCTTTACAAACCTGTATCGACTATCACACTAATTATATCCCAGTTATTATCCTCTTCTTCTACCCCTCTATCCCCTAACAACACCACTTCTTTACGTACAACGTTTTATCCGTTTCACTTAACCACGATTAGCGCATGAATGTCATTTTCCTATTATTTTTCTTTTCAATTTATCTTTATCTTTTTCAATTCCCAGCATAAAGCCACTACACGCATCCGTTCTGTCATTCAAGATCCATTCACATTCTTTATCAAACTACGTCCTATATTCCGACAAAACCTTTCACATGTCCTTCTATTTATTTTAACGAATCTATAACAATTAACGTTCCTATCGTGTTCCGATATATATTTTATTTATTCTCTCTCAGCATTATTACCCTATGAACTCTTTCCTCTTACTCGTTTTGTATGTCTCGAATAACTTCTTTCAAACAACCCATAACTTCTCGTTCACAAATAAGACCATGTCACACGATGCTCATCTCCACCTCTCAGTGTAGTTTATCCTATGTTTATATATCCGTCCAATTCTTCTACGCTGCCATCCATAAGCGCAATATTCTCTTGATCTCGATACACTTATCCCACTCTATTTACCTCTTCTAAGACGATTCACACCAACTCCTCCTTGCTTCTAGCTCTCGTCCTCTCCGTTTAGTCACGACGCTATATCCCCTGCTGGGCGAGAGAGCGACTCTTCCCAATGGCACAATACTAACCGGTCAAACTCTGAACTCGAGCAACCAATAATCCTCGCTGACATTTCCTCTATGTTACTTCCTCTATGCTTTCTCTTCCGATTCTTCCACTATAACTTAACATGCGATTCATACTGGCCATCTTTTTCTCTGGGTCGTTGTCCACTGACCTTACACCATATTTTCTCACATAGATATCAACGTCCATATTTTTCTACGATCCCAGTGTTCTACGCTCGATATCTCCTCCCTTGTCAAATTTTAACTTTCCGTACTCCATTTTCTCAGACTGCGTTCCTTCCACATACGCTATCATCCTAGATAGTTAATTATCTCTCGCTGCAACTCTACTCTACCTACTCTTTCCTCTATAGTTTCCCATACTCTCCACTTTTATACCTTCTCTTCCAACATACTTTTCTGCTCTCCCAATCGAAAGCACCACGCTACCTCTTTCTCCACCGTCCCCTGATTCACCTCTCTCATCACAATTGAACGCGCTGCTTATTTTCTCGAGTCCACATATGTTTAAACCCTTGAACTTTTAGCACGTGATCTCGATAACATACATTGTATAATGGATAATTACATAATCAACTAATGATATTTGTTAAACATTAAATAACTAACACTTGTATTCAGGTCATCAGTATTGACGCTCTCTCTTTGTATATTTCGAAGGAAAGCAGGAACACATACTAGAACATGAATTATATGTTCTCCATTATGGGACGAAACTGTCACGTAGATGAATATCAATGAATGTCTTATCGTTATTCTATGATATAGTATGAAGATAGTGTCTTTGATCTATCACTGCGCATATCTCATACCTGACTCTCCATGACCAGTTCTTTTTTGTATCCATGCATAAATTTCCACTGCGAACGTCTTAACATCCAAGAAATAAATAATTATGAAAAAATATGTTACCTATCCTTTTGCGTGCCTTCTCCACCTTCATGCCGAAGTTTTTCAAGCTAATCAAATTTCTGCCTCTTTAGCGTCTTGAACAATAATTGTTCTAAACTCATTAGTTTGCATCCACGCTGCAATACTCAGACATAGTTAATCAAATCTCTAAACTATACTCTGTACTTTTCTCACACTCTTTATGAGTGCATCTATTTAACCACACTCAGTTCTACATTCACAAAATAAACGATCGCACTCCAACCTCACAAGCTTTTGCTCAATATCAAATGTCTCCCTATGTAATAAACCATAAAGCGATCAACGAGGAAAAATGAAGAACATACAATAGCACATACGATATCTCGTACCACTACTAAGAAGATAACACATTCCCATGAGCCCCGCTATATATTGTTAGATCAGATGTGCAGAAAATCGCTCCTAGCACGCATAACTTATACTCTTAAACAGAACAGCAAACAAAAGACTGAGTAGCTATTATTTTACTAATCTAAAATAACGATATAGTCTCTCTCTGGTAGTATATCTCCTTAACTTAGACTAATAATTCTTATTCATTGGCCTCTTTAGCTCATACAATACAAAACATCATATCTAACAACTTACTGAATTTTAATCTAATCTCTATTCCTATCCTTCTAATTCGTAAGTTGTTCTTCACTATATCAATATTTTACTAAACTCTTCCAATAACTTTATATGTGACGCCCTTTCAAGCTCGTCTCCTATTTGTCCTCTAAACTCCAACCCTGGAGATTCTGGCATTTCCTTCTTCCTTCAAACCAAATCCTCTTCTCATAGGTATGATACCTATTAGCTTTATATTCTGCTCATTATGTAGATATAATATGTATACATACTGATAAGGTTAGCATATTGAGTAGTCTACCTGAGACATTTTAATATGAATCAGTTAAGTGATAAGGGGGGGGCCCGTATATATATATATATATATATATATATATATATATATATATATAATATATATATATATAGTATTACATTCCTCCACCGAGTTTATTGTAAGGGAGGTGCATCCGTGCTGCCCTCTTGTTCAACTATATTCACTATGTCAATTGTTACTAGCACTTTCCCTGTGTTGAAGGCGCGCATATGTCAACCTATTCCGAAAAAAGAAGCCACTCTGATCTTCTAAGTATCGCCCTATAGCTCTAACCTGTTTTATATCTAAGATCTTTGAAACCCTTCTCAACTCTCATTTCTAGATCATCTGAATCTTCATCCCTCTTTCCGATCCGCCAGTACGGCTTCGGCCTTCGAGGGGCACTGGTATGAACTTTCCTAATTCAAACAAGATTATGTTTTCCAACCCCTTAGAATTTTACGGGGAGGACTTGCGTGGTGGCGCTTGACATATCCAAAGCATTGACTGGGTATGCACGCGGTCCCTTGCTCTTCCAAGCTCCCTTCTGATTTCCTCCTTCTACTTGCTTACTTATGTCTAGCTACTTATGAGTATACGACTTTGGCCTCGCTCATACAAAATTGTTAGGTTAAGAGGATAGATATAAGCACAAAAAAAGGGGGGGCTTCTAACTTCAATTCTGCTTGTTAGTCAACATATATATTATACTAAAATCTAAATGCCTATTTTTATTATTATACCTATTAGATTTTTACTTACCCCATAACCTTCTTAAAAATATCTGTGATATAGGCTAAATAGTATTATATTTTACTTTCCTTTATCAAGTACAAGATATGATTAAGGAGTAAGAAATATTTGAAGAATTCAAGCGTTGTATTGCAGAATTATTAGCGCGTTGAGCTATATCCTCCAGATTATGTTTAATATTACTATTCATATGATACAAGTAAATATATTAATTACACCTTGTGAGAATTTATAAAAAGCGAAAACTCCTATACCTATAATAAGAGTGGGTACCCTAGTCGATCTCCTAACATATAACTCCGTGTCAGTGTTCTATCCTACATAACTACCCTTGTTATTATGACTATTAACCTTGAAACCTTATACTGAATTATCCTACTTAATTTTTACTAGTAGGTACGGTTCATTACTTATGATTAATCAGGGTGATATAACTATTGAATAATTTTCCACATTACTATTACTTATACCCTAAGATATATGCGTGATTAGCTCCATATTTAATGTTATAGTTTATATAAATTATCCTCTTTATACTACTTAAAAAAGACTGAGATTATATTAGATATATAAAGCTCACATACCAAGATGGTCCACCATTATACTTCCACATAATACCTCACACAAGCATTACAACTCCTTCATAAAATACCTATAATCAAATTTAATATTTTGCCTTCTAGATCATTCGTTGGATGATATATTAAGTATTCTTGAATTAATATATTGATAAGCGGTAGTTATTGTTTCGAGTGATATCAACGCGAGAGTGCAAGGTTCGGAAACCGCAAACGCGTCCTAGAGTGTCAAATATAGTATACCAACAGTATAATATGAATGTTATGAGGTAGCGCTTATCCATCTGATGTCCAATCCATTTATATAGCGTTATATGTATTATATACTAGTAATCTTTATTTTTATCCCATACAAAGAATACAGGGGTGGGTGGAATTATTCATTAATTATCAGCCTCGGGGTCCCACAGTGGATGTTATGTATCTTGGTGGTTATGTTGATTCTTGTTATAGACAGACAGAATTATGTGAAAGAGAGAGATTAATTATATATGAGTAACTGATTTTTTATATTCTTATCAGATTATTTTTTATGAATTATTTATTATTTTATTTATTTAATTCTCAAGATATTCCTGATGCTTTATTATTATTAGATTATTATATTATTTTATTATATATTATTTATTATATAAATCTATTGAGTTAAATGATACGGAACTATATAGAGATAGAAAAATGATAGGAACCAGCCCTATTCTTACCATCGAACATATCTCGTCTCTTATCTATAGTAAATACAAGTCATTTCAGTTTACTTAGTGAGTGCTGAAAGTGTTCTAGAATAATAGACATGTAATCTACGATTAATTGGTTATTACTAAGTAAAAATGAGATAATTTTTTCGAGTGAACACTGGTGAGTTCTCATAAAATACATTCTAAACGAGAGGGATCTGGTGGTGATAATTATTTAAAACTATCACCAAGAAAGGTTTAATTTGAAGTTTCAATTTAATAATAAATTTTTCTCACATAGAAAAAAATAACATAAATTTGTACTTTCTAGTAGCAGTTATGTGTGTCGTGTCATAATTAGAGTTGCACTCGAGTAATAAAACTCGTTATATTATCTTCATCTCTATTGCGTCTAGCTCACTTTCCACTGTATATTACATAGCGTACCTAAGAAAAGGTACCTAAACGATCAGCGTCTAAGCACATCATCATCTCGCCAACCCCTCTTCTTCAATTCTTTTTATATCTTTTGTTACTGTAGGAGCAAGAAGAAATTTTATTATTTCTTGGGTCATAAGGATATTTTTATTGGAAAAATATTTTTTTTATATCTATTTACTAGTTGAAACTATGACTTTGATTTATAAAGCTATTATGTTTGAAGATGTGAGATGACTATAGAGGTAGGTGATAAAGATAATTAAATTTATTAAATATTTACATCTCTCTCTCTCAAAAACTGAGAATCCATTTATAGTATATAAAAACTATAACACTAAAAAATTATAATTAATACAAATTTAATTATAATTAATAGTTTAAGAATTAGAAGCCTTCTTCTAGCTATAAAATCGTGAGCTATTTCAATACTTTTATTAAGTAATGATTATTATTTTTACATCAATGGGCAGATAAAAGTAATATAACTGTAATTGAGTTAAAGGCTACGCAAAAATATATAATAAAAACTACTGAGTACTAGATTTATATTTTTATGTTACACTATCCCTCCATAAACGCTCTAATTATTATATTAAATATATTGAAACCTCTACCACTCTTAGTACACGCTCCTAAAACAATATGTAAATAAAATATAATAAAAGAATTATACATGTTAATCTGTGTATGAGAAGAGAATACTTATAATTCCGTTTTACTAAATGGAAAAAGTATATATAGAACTTCCGTTTTATTATAAGAGATTTAATGCGTGCAATTTTAACATTTGTTCTTAAATAAAATAAAAACTATCATAAAATATCTTTATAGTGATAAATTACAGTATATCCTTTTAGACAGGAGATACTGAATAGAGCTAGTAGATTTCTATATTATTTGGTATGGTAAGCATTATTATTATTAAGTTAAGAGAAATTGATTATATTCATTATATATTGGTTTAATATATATATAAGTCCGCAAATAAGTTTTATTTTTTACTAGGTTAATTGCCTGATATCGTGCACATACGGGTGCGAGCAGTACTAAAAGGGTGGGACTCATGGCGTTGCTCCTTTTATCTTTCTGCGCCTTCTCGTCTCATCTTTACATCTTAGTTGAGTTTTGATATCTCTCATTGTATGCATTCAGTTGTCTCTTATTATATTAATATATAGGAGATGATAATTGTTAAACCTTATATATCTTGTTTATACTTAGATAACGGTTAAAAATGAATTATATGCTTTACACAAATAACTTAAATTTTCTCTTGCATGGATTATAGCCTATTCTGCACATCGTTCACAGTGTGTCTTCAGAAACTCATTCTTTTTTCGAACAATATCCAACCGGTACATTCCATTATACGTTAGCAATGAGCTGAACGTAAAGAACAAAAAGAAGCTGCTACATTTCCTCTCTCTCACTTCCTGTTATCTAGCCTCCAACGTGAACTCGAGGTTAGTAGAAGTTTATTAAGTAAGCAAACTTTTACGATATGCAACGGTAGTGGTAAGCGCGCTTGGGATACTACTTAGGTGTACTAATTATTTCATCGTATGCTGCTTTATTTTCATATCTTGAGAGAAGTATGTTTTAGTCCAATAGTGTGCGAGAGACATCCTCTTGTCTATGAATTTCCTCTTTCTAGAATATATGTCAAACAACCGTCAGTCATGACCATATTAAGACAAGAACAGGTGTATTTATGAGATGCCTTATAACAAAGATAGTGACATTCTAGACTTCATGATTGTCATGCAATAAGAGCTAGGATTTTAAGTACCTCCTCCATGTTCTTAACTCATATACGTACAATTATTTTACCTCGCGGGTATAAAATTGACGTCTTTTATCAGGCAAAAAAATGGGGGTTCTGATGATGAAAGCCTTTATCCAAAAGATAGAATGAGGAACTAAGCATAAAATAGAGAGGAGTGAGATGTCAAGATGTATCCCACAGTGTATCAGATGGAGACAAGAGAAGAGAGTATCACTCATATGTTCGATGGTAAGGAGTTATAGCTGTGAAAGATTAGCGCATTCTCGATGAGAGAAATAAAGTATATCGTACATTTTTGATGAATGAATAGGCTATATCCATTGTGTTTTAACTAGATATTAGACCGTGATCTAACTATGTGGGTAGACCCATGGAATTGTATTTGTTTAAGAGAACCATGGATTTGAACTCTGAAGGTGAGGAATGTTAGCATATTTCTTGTAGACAAATTGACCGCGGACATTCGAGCTGCATTATCAGAAACTCTCTAGTACAATAGCAATATTTCCTTATTAGTCTTAGAGGTTGGACAAGAAAATAGAAGACATAGTAGACCTTAGGGAACGCAAATTAGGCAGAATTGAGGAAGCATAGAGGTAAGAGCTGAGGCAAAGTACAGCGGCTCAGTGCTCTCAGTACCTAAGCTACTACTCGCAGTTACTTAATGGCATTGTATTGCATACTAGTTCTGTGTCAGCACCCCTGTGGGCGGTCGAATGTAGGACCAACTACAAGAGCTCTGTTCGTGTTAGGATTATCGACGGGTTATTATTTGAGTGTGAAAGTGAAGAAAAATATAATGTCTATATGTACATATATATGAGAATCTTCTACAACGGAGTGTTTTTTGGTGGCACAAATTAAGGAAAAAAATTGATTATGTTCCTAGTAGTTACGTTGACTAATTGGCTATTTCTGTGACACCATTTTATATCATACATTGCGAGATGAATAGAGGTGTGTTCAGTAACTCAAAACAAGTGAAAAGCGCTAATATGGTGACAGATTATTAAAATAGTCGGTATTGAGCACAGTAAGTAAAGATACATATTCTGCAAAATGATTGGAGAAAGGAATCGTAGTGTTGCTGGATAATTAATGATTGATCACTAAAGAAGGACATGTGCCAAAGTCGATATATCGCAATATAGGACGTTGTGAATAGAACGAAATTCCGGAAGATCTTGATGTGGCAAAGAGGGACAGCGCGTCATGTTGTGTGTGTGATTGTGCTAGTTGAGAACTAAGAAACGAACTGTATAGCAGGAAATATGGATACTCGGTCAAGATTGTGAACTTTATCTGGTGGCGGTATTCGTTTTGATGGATCAGTTAAGGAGAAATAGCGGAGTGACCGCTGCGCAGCAGAAAGAACAAGTGGGAGTGTCTGAGCTAGAATACGAGGATTCTCGAAGGCTAAGGGAGAAAGAAGAGTTGGGTCTAATCGTAGGTGATATTTGTTATAATTAGTGGTTCAGATATAGATCGATATCTAGGGTATGCTATTGTAATATGGTTTTAGCCTCTCCTGAGTGAGAGTAAGAAATGTTACATGTAGACTAATTCACGAGTCACATATCATCGTCTGGAACTTAATAGCGAAAATTGAGTTAGAGTTGATAGTGATGAATTGAGGGCCATCTGAAATAGAAAGGGTGATGAACGCCAGTTACTTTATGCGCTCATTATTTGGAGGAAAAGTAGGAAGATAGAAGAGTCCAATAAGGAGAAAATCTTTTAATAATCGATTGTCTGGTTAATCAGCATGCCATATACTAGAACAGAAGATTAGCTAGAATGAAGACCATATTCCTTGATTATTTTGATAAGCCCTCGAATTTGTTCTCTCAGGCGAATCATAGAGGGTGAGTTATTGGAAATTTTAATAGTTCAATACGTACATAGTAAACGTCATCGATTTTAAAACACTATTACGAATAGGGTATTTCGTATACAGTAAGTCTACATTTATAATAGCTAGGAATCGAGAGAATTACCTACGCAATCCTTTTTGCTACTCATGGCATTAAGGCAATAAAGAGTTCAGGTTATTCATAATCCGTATAAGAAATATGAAAATGTATAGGGAAAAAGGTAATTAAACGTATAAGAAGTATGTTGCAATTGAGTGCGATAAAGACAAACTTAGAGGATAGAGCAAAGTGATCTGTTCCATCCCTTATCTCTCATGGTGACGATAGGAAATGAGAAGTCTATAGATATGGGTGCGGCATGGTATAAGCTTCACAGAGTTAGCGGGACCATTAGCTCCTTCACTTTTTTGCTGTATTAAGTTAGAAATGCAATACAGCAATGGATTTGTAGAAACCGAGTGTTCATTCAATAGGATTAAGCGAGGTGTGAGTCAGAGGGTGAAGAAGAAGGTTGCAAGTTTAAAGCGAGATTTGTAGTAATTGCGAAACATGTCTAAGAAATATATACTATAAGCAATGGAGACAATATCCGTAGTTACAGCGCACATCAACCTTATATTGTAGCTGCGATCACTTTACATGCGTTGAAGATTCCAACACGAGTTTCTCAATGAAGAGTATCTAGTTAATTCAGCCATGTCGACATTAATAGTGTTAGAGGATGTCTTTGAATAGGTTATTATCAGGGATCTAATAAGATTTAACATAATCTTCTTACAATGAGGGAAGTTGTTCTATGTTTCTACTGGAAGGGACAAAAAGCAACGATTATGGATCAAAGTGCATATTAAATGTGTATTGGAAAGTCCATTGTGTACTAGAATATTATACACCCTCAGATAAATGACATCGTTTTTTGCCTCAATTGAGAACGCCATAAAGTGCGAGCCATGTGAATAAGTAGGTAAATAACTTTTGGAGCGCTATCATCATAACAGAAACTAAAATAGTCAACAAATTTTGCAGTAAAATGAAATAAGGTCAGCTGACTTTCGTATTAGGAATGGCGATTTTATCGAAAATTTTTCATGGTATATTTATTATTTTTATGCTGCTGACATGAGAAAATATGTGCATGTATAGTTATATGATGGACGAGGACCACATAGGATCTTATGGGAGAAAAAGTAACAAAAGATCAGTTGAGGAATATATGTAAATTATTAAAGATTTTTGGTAGGATGTATGTATATACTAAAACACCCTAAGATAGATTACGAAGAATGTATTATATATGGAATTTGATGTTTATTTTATTTTTTTTAATAGGAATTAAATGTAGAATTAGTAAAACATGGTCCAAGTAATTATGCGATATGAGAGATATTAGTAAAGTGTTTTAAAATAATAAATGTGAAGTGACAGCTGTAAGTGGTATATCTAACACACAATCAAGTATAATAGTTAGTTTATAGGGATTTTTCTATCGAATTTAACAAGAAGTTCGTTAAAGACATGTAGTTTGATGAACTAAGATCTATCGACGGTACACAGAGGTTCTAAAAGAAACTATGAGGATACGCATAACAGAACGAAGGAGAGCAGCAAAAACTATTAATAAAAAGAAACTAGATTGGAAGTTCGGAGATGTCTGAAGTTCAACAAGGAGTAAGATTCAAGAGGAGAATGAGCATGAGCTAGAGATCATTATTTTATATGTGATTGAGTCTCTACTTAATTTAAAAGTCAAGATACAAGAATATTCATTAAGTGAATTATGAAGAAACTATACATCTCGGAAAGTTGGAAGAAATATGAGGTTTAAGAATATATAAAGAACAAAAGGGTTGCGCAACGCAAAAAATAATGAAAGATGACAGAGGGAACAACTGAGGATTATATTCTTGGGAGAGATTGCAGAATGATCTTTTGGAAATTATATATAATATTTTGTTATTTTTTGGTTTTATAATATCATATGTGTGTGAATATAGATACGTTTTGAAGTACTATTCGATTCATGTTACATACACGAATGGGCGAGACCCTTATAAAAATAAGTAAATGAGTAAAGAAAATTGTAACAGAGGGAAGCAGAGAAAAGCGAAGAAAAGGTTATAGATAAGAGAAATGGGTGGATGGAATTTCGGCCTCAGGAAAAAAGAAGGGTAGGAGTAGAGGAGAAGGTAAATTAGGGCATGGAGAGCAGAATAGTTTAATTGTTTAAGTACGCGAATAAATTCAAGTAGAGTAAAGGATGTTAAAGAAGAAGAAGAAGAAAGGAGTAGGAGGAAAAGACGTAGTTACATCATTAGAATAAATTATAGAAAAAATTATTGTTCAACTGAAAAAGTAGAAAAAGGAAGTGGAGAAGGAAGAAAAGGTTCGGTCCGAGCAGATGATGAGGGATTTATTCTTTTGATATTAGAAAGGTAAGAAATTTATTAGAATAAGACACGATGGACGAGGAGTGGTGGAGAAAGTGAAAGTGATTTCAAAATAGGAGGTAAAAGAGGAGGAAAGTATGACCGGTACTTATAATGTCCAAGATTTAGATTCAGAAGAAGAGTTTTGGGTGGACTTGAGAGAATATGAAATTGAGGAAGATACAGGTGAATTGTTTTTCAGTGAAGGTAAAGTAGGTAACTTACAAAGTAAAGATTCTGAGTACACCAGGAAAATAAAAGAAGCCAAGAAGGAAATCGAGAGTTTTGTACACCAAATTGTACTGATATGTTGCTAAAATGATCGCCCATCTCTGCAATCTTGCTGCTGCAATAGTCGGTAAACCTGCTTTGGAACCTAGTATTAGTAGTAAGGGTTTATGGTAAGCGACTAATGTAAATCTTCTACCACACAAATGGATGAATATGCTTTCCATTAACTGTTTATATAATCTATAGCGAGCGCTAGAAGGGCCATATATTAAAATATTAAAACTAAAACATTACAAAAATGATATAATTATGGTAAATGGGTATGGGTTCAGGTAATAAAAATGACTCTTGGAATCGATTTAAAATCTATTGGTTTGATGGCATTATTTATAGCATTTTGTGTATTGTATTTTATTAATTGAAGTAGTCAGCAATGGTGCGATGGCTCCAATTTCACCCAAGAACCTGCATCCGATGAAGCGTAGACTCACTCTAAAGCAGTCTCATGAATCTTAGAGCCACAAAGACTCGCGCTTAATTTGACTTGGCCTTTAAAAGGATGATAGACACCGAAAGGAATTGAATGTTGTATAGAAGAGCTTGGGTTGGCAGGCCGTATAAACAAACTAAGCTGTTGATGTTCAAGTAGAATGACAACAGTGTCTAAAAATACCATTAGGTAAAAACAACTATATATTTACATGAATAGAGAAACAAAGATGATAGAGTATAAAGGTGTATATTTTAAATTTGGCTCTGAGGGAATGGAGGTAATATACAATGTAGAAAAAATGCACATATTCTCTTAAAATCTCTAGTTTTTACGGTGGAATAATGAAAAGGTATGATCAGAGGAAGATGAATATTTAATCTTGAAAATAAAATGTATGTTTAAATTGTCTTAATGGAAGGTTGTAAAGAATGAAATAAAGATAAAGGTAAGAAGGAATTTGGTAAATTAAGAAGTAAATATAATGAAAAATAAATTTGTTTAAAATAAAAAATTAGTGTAAATTAAGAATATTATAAATAATAATAATGGTGAATATATAATTATAAGACAGTAGTAAAGAGAAGATTCAACGTGATACACCGAACTGTGCGATTATACTGGTGAGTTCTGGAGCAAACCATAAACATAGTGATATATCTTTATAACTATGAAACATCTATCGAAAACCTCACAGATAGCCCTCTGGCAGGAGAATTAATAAATAGAAAAAAAGAGGTACGTAGCACTGAGACCATCAGGCTATACATAAATGTTCTATTGTGAGAAATATTTACGAGAATTATGATAGATAGATGAGAGCAACAAAGGAGGGTTACTCGGTAACCGTACTACTCTCTAGTTTTGATCGGGTTATGGAGTTTCATATATCGGATGCCATAAGATATAGTATAATCGCAAAAATGATGTGCCTCCTAACCCTCGGTATTACATGAGCAGGCTATAGGGCAATATAGCTATTTATATAAGAAGATACTGGAGACTCTAACACCCACGCATGCAGGAGAGAACAGATATCATATTATTAATGAAAGTCTAAACGCGCAAACTTTAAGATAAAGAGAATACGCATCCAAGATGGTGCCGTAAGCGCTATTCATTCTACCCTTGTGCAGAGTCTCATACTCTACCTTTTTGATAATTATACCTCTTTTTGTATTAGCTGGGGACAATATATTAGGGGAGGAGAATATTACCGGATCACGAGAATGGAGGTGCATTTAGCATACGTTTGAAAATATATATATATACTAGAGCTATAGAGAATTTAGATATGAGCGCGATATACTCTCATAGTTTCTGTTCCTCCTGTTGAAGAAACATCTCCACCTCCTTAATGTACTAAATCGATGTGTATTATATGTTCTACTAGAAAATCTATATCTAGCTATTGCATAACAATTGTATGTCTCGACTCTAATGGTGATAGAAGCATGAGGAGTCTATAGGAGGACAATGAGTGTAGTGATAAGCCAGCGTAAGAATTGTCGATATAAGGAATATAAAATTTGTGTGGATGGATCAATCTATGTATTTAATAATTCATAATCTGAAATTATATTATTTTAGAAATAATAAATTATATGTGATAAATTGAAATTTATAGGAGGTTTATTATTTTTATTCCAAGTAGCTAATGACAACAGAATGAAGAGAGAACAAGATAGTAGAAAAAGATCCTTTTTTAAGACTCCTAAATTCTTTATAACTCTTTCTCGTATGAGTGTGCTGAAGGGCTGTGTATAGACTCTATGGACTCAAATTTGACTAAAAGAGGGGCTTAATAGGAATTCGGAGGATCCCTCCTCGAGAGTAGGTATTATGGAAGTCTCATACGGACGTAATTCTAACAGTGGAGAGAAATTAAAGTGGCGTGCGGGAAAATAAGAGGTTTGGACTTTAAGTCTTTGTAAGTTCAAAGAAATTTTTTCTCACCGATTAAGAAATGAATTAGAGACTCAAAAATTTTCTTCATGAGGTGGGGTTACTAAAAATAAGCAGGGGCCGAGTGCGTCGAAGTTTTTGTCGTTCGCACGGCTGATTTAAGTAACTGCTTGCGAATAGATGAAATAGTATGAAAACAGACGAAATGTCATTGAGCTCGGAGGAGCAGTGTGAAGGGGTGTTAACGGTTGCTTGGTGTGCATTAAGAAGGGGGTCCCACGGGTTGGGATAATAGATATGGATGTTCAGTGTGAGTGAGAATTGCCCTGTCAGAAAAGCAGATGCAGTGAAAGAGTGAGGATAAATCGATGAAAGTACTGGTTAAGGGTTATATGTTTAAGTTATGTCCTATATCAAGGTAGGGCCGTCGCCAAACGCTGATCAACATGAAAAAACGAACTCTCCAATGTAATTAATTCCTCCTCCTCATCTTAGATGGACTTCTATAGGAAGTATTTTTTTTGTTTCTAATTAAGATTTGTATAAGTATAGACTAATAGGCAATTGACGTGCTAGTGTGTTAGTTAGAGGGCTAAAATTAAGATTTATGAAACTATGAACCATAATACTTTTATTAAATACTGATAGTTAAACATGAGTTGATGTGAACGTTGAGTATATAAAAATAGATAATATAATGATGTAATATAGATTCTCCGTCTTATATAAAGAAGGAGTAAACTTCCGAGCGGCGAGGGTGAGTTTAACTTTTTGAAGGAGCTTACAACGCTGGCATTTTTGCTGGAGTAGACGAATGGTCAGGACCGCCGCGAGTGGTAGAAGTAAAGGGAGACAGGGAGACATAAAACCTCATATGTGTTTGTTAGGATTTCGTTTATGACATCGCGGGGAAATGCCCTGTATGATTAAACAGACTAATTCAATTTGGGTTATGCTGTGTACCACACTATACGATATTTATACTATAATGATTCTATTTCTTGTATTCATTCATGAAAAGAAGTTTTAGGTCCATTATAGGATATAGAGAGAGACTACTTTTTTTAGTTTCTGCTTTCTTGATTTGCCAAAATAGACGGTTCAGCATACTAACCCTATATAATTACATAGAATATAGTTAGTATATATTTAAATATTTAGTTTACAAGTATAATCTTTCTTAAATAATTATCATTATACATTATATTTTATATATTACATATATAATATATTATATATATATTATTAATATATATATTATATAGTGGATGCACTCCTATTCAGTGGTTGGGTATCGGTAAAATTATGGGCATAGTATACCCGTATAATATATATATATATAATATATATAATAGTATATATATATATATAATATATATAATTATATATATATATATAAATATAGTTACCTAGATTACTCAAATAACATGTTCGCCTTATATATATATATTATGATATATAATATATATAATATAGTTATTAAGATATATATATTTATATATATTTCATGTTCTTTCTTATCAATTCACCTATTATTTCCTCTATTTGCCACCAAGTAGATTTTGTATGAGTATAATATTATAATATACATTACTAAGGATATTAAGCTTGATGACTGTATGAACAAAGCATGTTTAGCGGAAAAGAAATAATGACAAGTAGTAGAGTAGTAAAACACTGGAATAAACTGTTCGATAAGTAAAAAATATAAAGTCACCATATCTTACCTTTACCGCTCCCCTCTTAGCATAACGCATAATAATTTTTATATATATTACTTAATATAATTATATATTTTATTATACTGTTATATATTATTATTAATGAGAGCTCGTCACAGACAGAAAAGATCCACGCCTATATATAATGATAAAAGCTAATACATTATAGGGACCAGTTGACTTAGGACGACCCTCATATATCGTATGGTAAATCGTCAATGTTAAGGGTTCATCCCTAGGCCCAGTATTGTGTATATATATATATGGCCACAACTATACAAGTTGCACCCCATACAAATTAAACCCCGAAGTATTATCTGTACTATTCGCTATATGGCATATACCTCCTTTTTCATCGCCTCTGCCTAAATAAACTTGACTATAACATATAATTATATTTACTCTCCTTGATCATAGACGATATTTTCGTTATTACAGCCGACTCATATCCAACTTTTACTCTTCGGATATCTCCTTACAGTATATCCGGTCGGTCCCATACCACTAAACGTATATTACAGAGCCTAATCTTATGATATATTTATTATAATATTTTAATATACAATCCCGCTTAAACCGAACCGTTATAGCTTAGGTAAATCATTTATCATCCTTTCCACACATTAGACCAAACCATCTCAACATATGTTTTCAATTATTTAATAGATATTATCTCATTTACCCCTTTCTCCACACCAAATCAATTACATCTCTCTAATATTTTAAGTCATTCCTGTTTACATTTTATTAGTTAATTCCTTTTGTCTCACACCTATGTCAAATTACCCCTTAATAGCGATTGTTATCCATATTCGTATTTAGATAAACACATTTTATTGAACTTTAGATCGTTTATACTTTACTATTAATATCTACAGACCATAGTATCTTCTATTAACTATCCATATACTTAATATAACATACATATTAGGTTTATAACTAAACCATACCCTCAATGTTTAAAGTACTCTAGGTCTACATACGATAAGTCAGCTAAGATATTTCCTCTTTTACACTTTCACCAGACTGCCACCCTCCTGCCGAAGACATGCTAACATTTTCACGGCTATATTCGTGTCTAATCCGCTACGGCCCCACACTCATTCCATATATCTCACTGCTTAGCTAGCACCGTTTCTAGATTCGTACGAAAGTTTAAATGCTTTTATACATTATCGCCAACAAGCCACGACGCACTGGCAATCTTCGCCCCTCCAGACAATATTCAGTTCTGTATAAGGGAATACAAAGATCTATATCTGCTCTTACAATGTACATGTCATCCAACCATAAACTCCAGTCTCCTTCTAACATTAGACCTCATACACGTCCACTAGGCAGACAATGCTCGCGTCATCTCACACAAACATCTGGGTATGGTGAGACACAGTTCTTTACTGCTATTACCTACGTAGTTATAGGTCTTTCAAAGCCCACAATCCTTTTAGTGTTCATACCTCTGTCCATACTCTCGTCTACCTAATCACTCTCTGCAAACTTTCTATTCAGTTACGCTCTCCCAAACGCCGAAATTGCCAAACTCTCGGTTCTATTAAAACCAACTCAATAAATATTATTCCGGAAAAATATCCTTGGGACTAGTCTCTCTCAATACGGCACTTCATTACTTCCATTTCACACAATATGCGATAGCAGAAAACAATCTGCTAGTATTATCCTGAGCTACATCCCACCTCGAAATATACTTCATAACAACCCAATGTTAACTCAATGTAACTTATAACTAGTATAATGGATTAACTAAACCAAGGGAGAGCTAACACATAACACCTCATCTGAATCCGCACTATTAATCCTAAACCACTATTCAATCCATTGAACACTATATATATCTTAACATGAACATGCATATCACTTCTCTAATACATTGAACTTGTTTGATTCTCATAATTCAGAAGTAGCCTACCACCCAACACCTACTCTCTTAATTATACTCATGCACATAAAGCCTTCACCTATTAACCTCTATCATATCAAGGGCCTGATGTATAAATTACCATAAAATCACTATTAATATAAATTTATTCTTCTGTCTCCTCAATTTTCTACAATCATTGTATTGCATGTAAAGATATTATACCACCCCACATCCTCTATACCTCATCATCCTAAACCGCACCTTGTTCTTCACCAATCAGGCCCTCAGTCACTCGACGCCACTCTTTCGACCAAAATACCAGCATATACCTTCGCTACTACAACACTCATAAACTTATTCCCCTATTGTTATTTTCTACAGTTCCCCTTTTCTCCTTACCCTTATATAAGGGTACTTTACCGCTCTCCTCCAATTCCCTTGGAACTATACCCTGCATAAATGCTTTGTATACACACTTCCAATCCAATCAACACCATCTCGCCTCCGCCTTCTTTGATCATTTCACTAGTAATATCATCTATACCTGCAGATTTTACCATTCTCACTTTCTCCACTCATAATGCCCATACCTTTCCTTCCTTTACTAATAACCTGTTGCATCCCAAAATACCTATTCCTTCTTGCCACCATCAAAACCACACACATTCGACTAACACCTCATCATTACTTTTAATATTGTGCAGATGTTCGAAGGGTTTCTTTCCACACTCCCCGCACACCAATTCATCAGTTACAAAAGCACCCACCATCCCTATTCATTATTCTAAGCCCAGATTCCCCTTTTTCATCATTTTTTTAAATGCTATTCGCGCTTCCTTCCAGAAGAGCTTTACTCAATTTTATCCCTTGAGATGTTATGCTCATGATTCATGACTTTCCTTACCAAGTTACTGTTCATTTAACCTTTACATTGTTATTTCTCTCATATAGTCATTGCTTTACCGTTATTATAGATATTTCTTTTTTCCTCCTTGAATAATTTAAATTATCAAGGTATCTTTCTAGAAACTGCAATCATCTTATGCTTTCTAGGAGCATTCACGAACATGTCATTCTTTTATATTACGCTTTAATCACGCTGTTCACACTTCTATGACTTTATCCTCCCTATCGCGATCGATTATTAAATATTATTGAGAATTATTACTATATTTTCTTAGTTTATCCTTACTATGATAAGCACTTATTATTCATTCAAACAACTTCTGTCATTTGCCACTAAATCTAATAAACAATTGGCTCCTTCATTTGCCCCCCAGATTATGTTCCAGATCATAACTCGTTCACATTTCAAAACTGATATTATTAATTAACTAGTGTTCATATAATCGCTTCTAACTGAAATTCTAATAACAAACAAAAATACTATAAATACATCAAAAAAGTCTCAATCAAGTTACATGCGTTAAACAGTGTTCATCAACATCTTAATTTATTTATTAATTAAGTACGCTTACATTCTCATAACTTTGTATTAAGTCTACTCTAAGGTAGACCAGCGATATATAGAGTTAAGCTATATAGTGTATAATACTACTATATTATGTGTATGTACTACGTGATACCTATATAGTTAAGTAGTATTATATATATATATAGTGTAGTATACTATATATATATATATATTATTATTTATGAGGGAACTAGTTTATATCCTAGCGCCAGTAGTAGCTTAATAAGGAGTCATACTCTCCCATTTAATAAGATAGAGCTTGTGACATGGATCAAGCAAAGATTACTTCTTATATGATATCCTGTCATGTTGTGTAGTACGCTCATGCATTGTCAGGCAGCGCAGCGGTAGCCGGGAACACCAAGGCCAGAAGGCAACAGGATGTTGCCGTTGAGTGTGTAATAAGCATATTTTGTTATGCGTGGTCTAATCTTGTGGAGAGTTACAGAAAACTCGCCTCCATGCTATAGTAAAGACTTAAAGATGCAAGAGCATAGTAAAGAGTAAAGACTATAAAGTAACCAAATTAAATCTTAAAATAAATTTATAGATTTAAACTTTTTTTTGATTTTTTCATGATTGAACATTTAAATCTGAAATTACAATAGTCAAATTCAAAAAAATATGACAGCATACACTTTCAATTCTTTTACTATCATCTTTGAAAAATTTTTGAGGACTATGAGAAAGTTGAGGCGTGTCTCTTAGGGAAGATTCACACTTTGGTGTCGCTAGTGGTGGTGATAGCATTGTGTTGTGTGTGTGTGCTCGCTGCTCTAAGAGGGTGGAAGGGGTGTGTCCTACAGCACCCAGGACAAGTCCCACCTTCAAGCAGCATGACAAGGCATTAAGGGTTTAAATTTTATTTAGTTGTAATGGTAGATTTGTTTGTGTGTGTAGAGGCGAGGTGACAACCAGATGCTGTAGAGATACGGTGGGTGTCGTTGATGAATGCAAGAGTGTGTTTATTGTAAGAACTGAGTCGTGTGTAGTGAAGGAGGTGCGTGGATAAGAACTTCCTGAGTTCACGAGCAAATGTATCTAGATATACTAGCGAAGAAATTATGTAATAAATAGAAAGAGAATAGAAAACATAAAGGGATGTTCAATATTAAAGTGTTTATTAATTTAATAGGGTTATACTCGAGGCGACTCCACACTAATACAACCACCCTTGCTCCTATCCCTCTCTACCGCTCTTCTGCAAGGGCCAAATTGTCGATAAGACATGCATGCCTCAAAGAAGTCCGTGATAGCCCGAGTGCAAGCGGACCTTCTTTGCGGTATTTCCGGCTTTCGCGCGCCAGGGAAAAATGTGGAGATCTCTGGAAGTCGTCAGAGTATCTGCGGGGGTTAGACAGTGCGTACATGCGATACGTATCGAGAGAGCAGCATAGAAAAGCAATGAAAGAACGGAAGGTAACACCAAAGGGTTAAGAAAAAGATTGGAGCAAAGAAGCAGACACAGAAATATGTTTAATTTATAAATGAGGATAATATGTAACTTTCTCCATACTGTCAGTTAAATAGGTTAATGAGCGATGATTGGTAGTGGCGACGTAACCATATAGTAAAACAAGAAGTCGATTATATAGGTGACGAGAAGTAATGTATGAATATATTTGAGGTTAGTAGATAGGTCTTGTAGATATACATTGTTCTATCGTGTTGTGTGGTTTCATTACATTCTCATAAGTGTATAGAGATACATACAGAGAGGAATGTGGCTAGGATTTGCGAATCTCTTTTTACAATGAAGGAGGTATGAGCGTTTGTGGACCCTATCTAATTACCACCGATAGTATCGATTGCCCGACTCTTCTTCTCATAAGCGTGTGACTTTGAGCAGGATATTGAAAAGCTGACAAAAGGGGAAGACTCCGACTTGATAAACAACCTAGTCACTCACAGCAATGTACTAAGGGTCGGTTAGAATTGGTCAAAGCTTAATTAGACACTGACCATGCGGAAAGATATGGACCGTGGCTAGCACAAAATTAGATACTCGTGTCTCATGGAATGACAGCTGTACGTCGATGTTGATGGATTGACAGGGGAGGATGTCATAATTTCATATACATGTGCATCATAGTACAACTCGGCGGGATATTCAGAAGTATGATTGTTGTGACAGAGTAGGAATTAAAGGTTAATTTTGTTCATTTTGTTGAGTAGGACCTTACATGCATTGAGCTGTGCTTTCTCGGATATAGACACTAAGAAATAGGTGATGGGTATAAAAAGATGAAGTTTTAGATGAAAATAACAAAGCTGATGGTACTAACATAAAGGGTTTTATGTTCTTAGGAAGGTGGACCGAGGATCTCAATCAAATGAGTACATGAGGTAGATTATGGATCGAAGAGGTAGATGATTTCATTCTGTAGAGAAGAGTGATTTAGAGGCGATGAGAGCCATCTCATTACAGTATACTAAAAGTTGCGTGTTAAGGTAGGAAGGGTAGTAAGCCACGCACTTACGTATCCAGCAATGTGAACAAACGATAATCGTATGTATTTTGGTCAGCCGTTGGTGTAAGTGACAGCATGCCTTGTTATGGTATGGTGAGATTGGACTACCAGCACCATGCAGAAAAGTCCTGGCTATGGACCCTATTATGCGGACTGGAGATGGTGGATCTCCAGGAGCTCCTGAGGGCTGAGGGTGACAACCCGTCTGCCGCTTCAACACCGCTGCAGGTACTTAGAATTCGCGAAACTAGGTGCTAAGATGCTACGTAAATATATTAACATTGTTGTGTTTGGTGGGGGTTAAAGTGATTTAGTGTTAATAGTACATAAGTATTTCATTAATGAACTATAGAGTATTTATTGGTTAGTTTATAATAACAATATTAAGTTAGTTTGACTAAGTGATGCTCTGGGATGGATAGAGAAAGTCTTGTATAAGAAGTATTATTGTTTCTGTAAAGAGGATTTTAATGCAGTCAAGATGTTGAACTTCACACGCACAGAACAACCAAATCTGTGGCGGACAACAAATTGGGAATTGATATACAGGGTGAGCTTTAATATCAAGGGGAGGCTCTCACAGTGATATGAAGAAGGTGACCTTTCGCAAAAGAAATCCAAGCTCTAGTGAACGCTTTTCAGAATAGGTGAACAAGAATGGGCCACCTGAACGAGAATGCTGGAAGTTCAAGAGTCGCGAAGGACCAGGAATCAAGGGTTGTCGTCCTAAAAAGGAAAATAGAGAGACTTCGCTAATGTATGAACGAATATGTGGTATGTGCTGGCAGTTAAGCGTGATTAAAAGAATAAAGAAAATAGGTTAACAGTGCGGATGATAGAACTCTCAGAACTGTGATAAAGTACTAACAAGTTCATTTATTAAAGTTTTTTGATTATTTTGAGTGATTGCAATAAATAGGTTATTTCAGAGTCAAAAAATACAAACATAAGGGGCTTGTAGGGTTTTGAATGTATTAAATAGTACCTTAACAGGCGCATTATGATGATCCGGTTCAACCAAGAAAAGGTGTGTGTGGAATGCATATTAATAATAGAGACCGATCGAAACATCATAAAGACGACAAAGATTACCACGTAAAGAGGAGAGAAATTTGCACCCGCTTCCACAGGATAAAGGATGGAAAGTCCAGTTTGGGTAAAGTATAAAAGTGATTATTTGTTAAAGAAGGGAGGACTTTAGTGCAAAGGTATGACAATACGTTCTATACTTGTAAAGGGAATTATGAAGTAGAAAAGAATTTAAGATTAATGAGATTTAGAAGTATCTACCTTCTCGACAAACCACGAAATACCCCCTCATAGAATTATAAAGTGCCTGTCTGCTTTTGCTACCCTGGATGCCAATGGGCTCTTATCGATAATGTGCCGAGATGCTCATGATGCGGCTACTTTGCCACTTCTCGTAACATAAATCTGCAATACTAATATACCCACCTTTTTGTTCCGCCGGTATGAATGACAAAAACATCGTTCATCTAGGATCGTAGGTGTGGGTCTTGTATGATGACGTCTTAAAAGCCAGATAATAGGGTATTCTTGCTTGATTCTCCACCATTGTCCAACGCGATAACTTTATATCGAATACGATGGGAGCGCTTACTAGAGAAATAAGTATTCTGAGAATAGTTGCTTGAACCGACAGATGACATCTCTGCCATTGCTCACGATGGTATAAACTGGTCGCTCAAACTTATGTACTCAATACGTATCCCTAACTGCCGAGAGAACGGCTGCTGCATGCATGGATATGTCACAATATCTTGTAGCAAAACCCGTCATCGTCTTGATCTATTCGCCCTATTCCATACAGATACCTCCGCTCCTGTAATGAGGCTATTTTTATTAATAACATATTGATTGTTTTAATCGAAACTAGAAGAAAGTATAGGTAATGTTCAATCTTACGCCAGGTGGATGGAGGAGATACAACGCGTACAGTACATATTAGCCTCTACAATGTTGACAGGGCTATTGGGATACAGCGGAAAATCGTGCTTTAGATAACTATAGCGTGTGTGAAATTAATTGTATTGAGTTTGATGTAAAGGGCATGAGTAAGATTAGTGGGCCACCCTGCTACTAGGCCTAGACTTTTATTTGTTGTCGGAGAAGGTATCACAGCCTGAGAGAGATGTCTATGATGAAGAAAGAATCATTCTTGGTGTATGGCAAGGCACGTTAAGTGCAACCTCTGCGTGCTCAGTGGTCTAGTAGAAAAGCGAGTATTTTGTGGCACACTTTAGCAGAAGATGTAGAATGATGGACATGTCTGGCAGTCCCAACTGCACTTCTTTTACATCCTCCTCAACGTATCAACATCGCATTGTAAGGCACCAATGGAAAGAGGCAGTACGAAGCCTGAAATAATGCTATTGTGAGGTGTTATGAAACGTGGATTAGTAACGAGGCATGAGTATATAATTAATAATCTGCACGCCTCTTAATTGCCAAACCCACCAGTGATTAGCTGGAGCAGCAGAGCGTTCAGCTGCCGTGAATCGAGAGGAAGAAACTATAATGAACCCCAGCTAATAGTACAAACGTGAACCCACTCCTGTAAGAATTAAAATACGCATGTGTACCGAATAGTTTCATTAGTGAGATTTTGTTAATCATTGCCAAATAGCACAGTCAGTGACAACAGGGAGGCATGCGGAGTGTGTATGATTCTCTCCTTTCATGATCTATATATAGATTTCGACCGTGGATGGTGGACTGGGTTATGATATAGAGACTCTCAGCACTCTCAGAGTAGGGTTCCGGGCTGTGGCTACGCGGTTATCGCGCATAGTCCAGTCAACTATGGTGAGAGAGAATTGGAAAGAAGTACTAGTTTAGTTAAAGGAGATGGCCCTACTTAGAATATTACCATCCGAGATTCCTTAAGCTTTGTGTGGCTTGCAGGCTAGCTGGATGAGGATTGAGCTTGACGAGCGGGCGATTGGAGTTAGGGGAGTATTGAGCACTGCGCGATGCTAAAAGAGGAACGGGGCCCTATGTGTAAGAGAAGAGTAATATGCATAGCTAGGAGACGCTCGTGAGTTTCCTCTCAAAAGAAATAGGGATCCTAGTCGCGGCAGGGGTAGCAGGGGTAGTACCGACCCGAGGTGAAGTTATGTTAGATGGTGAGCAAAACTGGAACAAGTGGTACTAGTGGGAGTGAGTTAAGGAAATATGATAGGATATATGTGGATGTAAAAAGAGACGTAGATGATGCAAGTGGTAGATAGAGGCAAGAGTTCGACGATGGAATAACAGTGTTACTCACAAAAATTAAAGAGAAGATCTGGTCTTGGCTATCTGCAATATAATACGAGCCCTTTATTGTGGAAAATGGAGAAAAGCAACTACAGTTTCCTCCTTAGAACTCCGCTCAGGCATATTTGCTTTATGCTTGGTGTATGATGTTTATAAACTCTGATATCGCTCAGTGTACAGTAGATTATGCGAATCTATCGGTCTAATTAGTCGCGGCAAATATGTAGAGGACTCGACTAGATGAAAGGTTTTGCTATACAAAAGTAGATGTAGTAGCGGATAGCCGACGGAGCACGAGGTTGAAGGACATCGGTAGGTGGCGTGTGTGAGTGGGGGTGTAGAAGATTGAGTGAAAGATGAGGAGGGATGCAGGAGGACGCTAGTCTCAAGACCTTCGGAATGTGAGCCGTGAATCGAGGGAAAGCCTCCGAGAATAAAATGATATAGGGGAGCATGACACGAGCCACCTGGATAATAAGTACTATATTTGAAGTAATATGGTTATTGGTATCAATATGGAAAAAGGATTAGGATGTATATTCAGGTTTGTATTAGCGGATGTTAGTATATTATGGTGAGTATTTGATATATATACTATATATTGTTATGGGAATCGACCGGAGCTCCTGGTAGAGACCTAGTAAAGAAAAGTTTATGTGATGTATGTCAGTTACAGGAAATGTCTGAGATTTTATAAGAAATGTTGAGTTAGGATATAAGAAATGGCAATTAATAAAGATGCGAATAATATAAGGAAAATCTCCGGAAGGGGGGTCTCTTTAGTGCGAGACACCTTCAGAAGGAGGTGCTTCTAGTTAGTAGTGTGGTGTAGTTGTGAGACTCCACCTGGGCCCAGGGGATGAACCCTACACTGTCGAGAGATGCCATAGTAGGGTCCGTCGCGGTAGCATCTTGGGCAGTGGAGAGGTGAATTCCTCAGAAGCTTCTACATCTGAATACCATGAAGTCTGTTTCTATTAGGGTGGATTATACTGACTGCGAGTACGGTTAGGGATATCTCACCTCAATATGCGCGCTACCGAGCCGAGGGGCCTAAAGGGCTTCCTTGCGCTGTTCGTTCCTCGATCGTGTCATAGTTCTTCTACTAGCTTTTCTTTTCCGTGATGCAATGTGTATCGCAACCTGGAGGCTACCTCATCTAGATACTTGTTGAAAGTATTGAGAGAAGTATGTAGTAGAGTGTAGTGTTTTTTGTATAGGTGTATGATATGGATATGTGAGTAAATCCTAATGATACCTATTGGAGGTGACGGGAATTATATCAGTAAGTTGTTGTAATAGAAGAGGCTATGGTGAAAGATAGGGGGTATTATTTTAGTCATTTTGTACGCAGGGATATGGAGAGAATTCTTATAGGTGACATGGGTAGGTGATTGTGATTCGGTATCTTTCTGATAGAATTAGATCTACCCTACCAATTCCTCAGTAATTATGGAATATGAGGTATGGTGAATATAGTAGTCATTTCATCGTTAATTGTATATATATTAGTAATTGGGGGATATGTAGGCTAAACTGTGTAATAATATTCCATTGAGGCTGTGTTATTTGAGATATTTGATAGAGTATTATATATATTTGTGTGAGTTATTTGTATTTAGAATATGATAAGTGCTATTAGGGAACCATGCTGTGAGAAATGAAGCCGTAGTTTAAGTTAATGTTCATAGTAATATGATTGTATATTAAGATAGTTTATTTGATATGTTAATGATCATCCTGATCCACTGAAAAGTTAGTCTTAGGAATAGTGTGTTCACAAGTCAGAGGTTGAGCTTGTTTTTACCTTTGAGTTGGTAATTACGATTTGTGTATCATACGTGTGGAAGTAGGAAAATCTTTCTTATTTGGTGGGTGTTTCCGTAGGTTAACAGTTCCCTGTAGGATTTTGGGTTTTGTAGTTGATCATAGGTGTACTGTGACGAGTGTTCTGATATATGAGCCGAGGTCTAGTAATTGCTTAATTTGAATACTGAGGGAGGGGTCTTGATACGATTTTGACCAATGTATCTGTGAGCTCATGTGGTTTGATACTTGATAATGGTTACTTGCAAGGTTGAGTACTTTTGGCATTTTAAACTTCCAATATTTTTTATTTTATTTTTTATCATTTTTCCTACATATTGATATTTAACTTTATCTTATATATATATGGTATTTCTAAATAAATTTCCATTTATTAATGTAGTCATTTTATATATAATATAGATTATATATATTATATATATATATAATATAATATATAGGTGATAGATAGAACCATGTATGTATAGTAGAGATATTTACGGGTACTAATTCTGTATGTAGTGTAATATTATCCACCCAGTTTATTTCTAAAATAAATCTAATAAAAGAATATGTAAATTAATTCCTATATTTTGGTATGTTGTATGGTCATTCGTGTAGTTAGGTCAGTTATTTATAGGGTGTTTGAGGATAAATGATGATGACTTCTGAATATTACGTTCTATATATAGCGTCATACACAATGCCATTGTTTCCCCCAAGACTGGGTTGGTGAGTGGTGGAAGGTGTGGAAGGTGGGGGCAGGCCTGCATGAATCTGATAAAGAGCACAGTAGAAAACATTAGAAAATAGTAGGTAGAAGAAGTGATGACTACCAAGTTCGAGATTACAGGACAGACCGCGTTTCATTGTTCCTTTAGCACTCCCCACGTATATGGGGATGAAGTGTTGATCTCTATGTAAGCTCATAAGACTTAATATTAACTCTCATTTCTCACTCCTACCCAACCAGGAGCGATTTCTGTTGTAGGTATGACATGAGAAATCACACTCCTATTGTTCTCTCAAGATGTTACATTCCCAGTCGGCCAGATGTTACGATATTCTCTGAACACATTCACCACTATAATACATCAGTGCTTGACATGGCAACAACGCGGATCTCACAGTGCTCATCAGTCTTGTTGTCTTCTGAACCTAGTGTGAGAAGTCTCAATTCAGTTCTTCATTGGTATTACATCTCATTGATACCCTGTGTGTGAACACGCTACAAATCGTGCTGTTGTAGATAGCTTGGTTTCTGATATGCGCGTGCATTGGGTGATCAATTTCTTCTAGCACACATAACCACTTCGCGCATAAGATTGTCTCATGCTGAATTTCATCTATTTATAGCTCCCTTGTAGTATCGTCACATACGTCTGGGGTAGATTCACGTCCGTATAGTTTCAGCGTAACATATATCATTAATAACACATGGTGTAGAATCATCCTAGAAGCACAACATTACTGACCTCACATTGCTTAACGAAACAGCCTAAAGCAGCGACAATCATACTTAGGCTACTCGGACGGTTTCCTAGTGTTATTCCTGAGAGAGTTTATAATGGCTATATCCAGGCCAACACTTATCCTGACAAGTTCACCGATCTTTCCTAAACTACATCGACATCATCCGTTACCTGCTAGTGTTCTGGAGTCCAAGCGACCCTCTAGTGGATTTCTCTAAGCAAGATGTTCTGTAATTATAGATAGTCGAAGTAGTGTTTATTTATCATCTCACCAAGTTACTTGTTGCGTAGTGCTGTGCTCACCCATCTAGCATAAACTGCGAGCCCACCTGTTGGAATGTAGCGATACACATTGCACTCACACCCAGATTGTACCTGGGCTTTTACTTCTTTGTGATCATAAGCCTGTACTCGTACAAGACGCCTTATCCTTTTACTACACTCCTCTGCCAATGATCTCTTCGCTTGGTCTAACCAGAGTCCTCAGATTGCACAGCACCAGATTAGTAGTCTTCAGAGTTTTCTGACGTTTCGGATTAGTTTGTTTGATTCCTCATTACCTCGGTATATATATACGTACTATTATACCGCTCTTATGTATATATATATATTATTTAAGGTGTATTAACGGGTAAATCTTTTAAGCGTATATATGTATTTTTGAGCTAGATGGAACGTCTGATTGTTTTTAGGGAAGAGTGAAGTGCGTTATTTGTAGTGATTATAAGATGTGAGGTACGTAAGCGTTAGGTAATTGGTGAGGGGTAGTATATGTTTTCAGTAGAATATATATGTTTTACTTTATTGATGTACTGCTCAGCGTTTTATCTGTTAGTCCATATTGCAATACTCGTTTAGTTGTAGTATTTCATTAGAGTAGATATATTTAGTAGTGTATGGTGGTCTGAACGGTATTATGAGGATATATCTGGGTGTTTAGTTGTTATTTAGTTATAGAGATGTGGGGTATATATATGAATGATAGTCGGAAGGGAGTTAGCTCGTATTGTGATTGAGGATGTTTGATAGACATGGTTGGGATGAGTGATCATGTATGATTTTATTATCGAGGTCCTCTTATGGGAGTAGGTGGATTTTTGTGCTCAGAATGTGATTATCGTAGATTGATCTTTGAAGGAGGAGTGCTAGGAGACAAGTATTAGGTAGACCACATGGGATGTTTAGTATATATATGCATATGATGTAGGTGGATTTGTGAGTAGACTAGTAGGATGTAAGTAGGCCGATGGTAATTTAGTTTTATTGTGAATTAGATATATGCGAGCCAGTTTGTCTTTGTCTAGTGAAGATATATATTACTGGTATTGTTTGGTATTCTTTGAGAAGAGTGGTGCGGGATCGTAAGGATGAAATGACGGTGAGATATAGAAGGACTGTAGGCAAGAGTGATTGTTGCGAATTTATAGAATACCACAAGGTGCGATTTAAAGAAGTGTAGGAAGGATGTGTGGATCCCACATACCGTAACATGTGAAACAAATGGAAATTGTGGTGTTAGGAGTGAGATGTAGGAGGAGAAAAGGAATGACCATGAGGATTTGTATGGGAGTATGTATTGTATGTTGACTGGGAGGTGGAGTTGATCTGCAAACAGGGGCGGGGTTAGTAAACAAGAATATTTAGTAATTCTGAATTACGTTTAAAGAAAGTCTCATTGGTATGGCGATTGCTCGGGTCGTTCGAGTAGAGTGAATGATGCTTCTTGGTGGTCGTCTCACGAGCGCAGTGTTGCGAATGGAATGCAAAGACATAGATATTCCCTCCCGAGATGTGATACGATAGGTGGGGAAGCGTGAGTGGGAAGCATAAAATATTGAAGGTAGAGTCGAGTCAGGTTATGTAGGGTATTTTAGGTAGAGGTGTGTTAGCTGTGAGACGGAGATGATGGACCAGGATGTGCTAGTGTTGCTGCGCCGATTTTTAGTAGTGATCGAGATTCTAATCTGTGAAGTTGTTACTTGGATTGGGATGGTATGGAAAGATATACAGAGATTGGTTTAGGACGTTTCAGCTGCGGTTTTGCTGACATAAGAGTTATAGATGGAGTTTCATGTTCAATGACATAATAGAATGTTATGTATGACATGATCAGTGTTAGGTTCAGATGACTAGTTGGTAAATATCATGTCTACGACCTGACTCTCTCACGTTTTGGTGCAGAAGCATGAACGAGAGAGGTTGTGATCTAGACTGGGGTAGAGTCATATTTGAGTAGGGAGGCGTTCTTGTAAAAAGGTGGGGAGGGAGGGCTGGATATAAAGTAAACTGAGATATTAATTTGTAAGAGTGTAGGAGAATTAGTGGGTGTGAAGTGAGACAGAGGTCTTCGGATGGATGAAGTTTACGATTGTGTGTAGAGCGAGACTGGGAAAAAAGTTGTGCTGGAGATTATAAAATGATTATATATTAGGAGAGGTATATGTGGAAGAAAGAAGGGAGGTGTGATAATGCAAGATTGTAGTATGAGGAAGGGTATGTTGTGTTACATGTAGCGAGCTAACAAGGTGAGGCATGGCCTTGCTAATTAAATCAGCTTTCGTGGTGGATAGTTGTTAAAGAGACTAAGTCTGAGTAATGCGCGGTCTAGTCATTACATCGAGGAGTCTGCTCCTATTACACTTCTGATAATGTATAGTAGATGCGGAACTATTCTGAATGCTGTCTTTCAATACACGAGTATCATGTTAGAGCTAAAGTACAAGTGGGTGGCAGATGGACAATCTTAGTGGCGTGTAGGTGTGAAAGAAATTGATAAAATGAGGAATGAACGTATTAGAGAGTTGTTTGGTGGCGCGATCGCGAATAATATCCTGTTAAGAAGTGCGCGGAGTATTTCACGTACTAGATCACTCGAAAGTACGCCTATCGCGAAAATAGGAAGCTCTCTCGCGTCATGATGTCCATCCACCAAGAAAGAATGTCGTTACGAGAAAGACAGATAGGAGATGTAATAGAGGGTAAATGAATAGGTTCGGGAATAAAAGTATCTCGGAGGATATACAACGGGATGTATCGGATCACTGTATTGAGTCGACTGCTGTGGCACGTTAGCAGGATCGCGTATTGGTCAGGAGCGATACGCAAACATCGCGTTGGGTGGATTTTGGAGAAGGTGCAGAAAGAGATAAGCCTTTGGAGGACAAGTGATAATAATATTGTCGTGATGTCCCTCTAGCATAGCGGCGACAAGAAGGTATCGTCCTATCCTGAGGAAGGGGTCGACTCGCGCCCCGCCCGAACCTCAGCTCTCTCTCTATAGTCGGTTCGCACGAAGGTCGCGCGACGTCTCAAGCGGTGAGACTCTCTTTCTGACTGCGACGAGTTCTCGCTAGTAGGTATAAATATATTGTATTGCTATAATATATTATAGTATATATAATATATATATATATTATATATATATATATACCCTATATAATACTAGATATAATATATAGCGTATATATATATATATATATATATATATAATTAATATATATATATATATATATATATATATATACAGTATAATTAAATATAGTACTTCAATCGAATGTTATAATTTTCGGACCATCATTGTATAGCTGTGCACGGTACTTTCGCGGAAATATGCGCAAACTTAAAAACAATTTAATTTTTCTGCTAGTAAACAAAAAGTTCTATTTTATTATCACAATATTTAGGGATCTATCGTCGTAAAACATGATAGGAATTATGCCTTAATATTTATTATAATTAAATTATTATTACTGGTATTTTCAAAAATGCATAAAGAGTACAATGAAAATTTAAAAAAAAAAAAAAAAGGAAATTTGTTTGATGAGAGCTATAAGCAACGTTTTCATATATTTCTTTTTACGGAACCAATCGCGTGGCTTTTTTCGAAAACAGCCGTTGAAAATTTGAAGAGCATATCCGCAATTTGTCCGATAATTTTCGCTAATCTTATCTGACCTTAGATTGTTTTCGCTTTGTCATTTGCTTACGCTCGCTCTCTTACCATATGCTTCACTGTTTTCTCTTACACGATTTTCGTGCTAAAACGACTGCGATTCTCTCTTACAGAGTTTAACTTTTGTTTACAACGACAATTGGATTCATAGCTGTTGTGATGGAGCCGCATCATTTGGAATAAACCAGAAATAAAACATACAAATGATTTATATTACAAACAATGATCTACTATGATGATGGGAGTTATCTATTTGGGAAGAAACTATATCTTTGACAGCTGATTTTATGAAGAAACATTCTCAATTCTGCACACATATCAACGCCACATATTGTGTGTATTGCATATTTGTTAAGCTACGTCCTAAATTCAGCTTGCGTATACAATTCCTAAGTTTGAGCAAAAACCGAACACAAAGACTCGGCATTTTCCTTAGCGTTTCGCAAAAAGAAATACTTAAAGAATAAGCTTGAGTTTACATTCATTTTTGTCAAACTATTCCGCATGATGATAAAAAATGTCGAATTTAGGACTTGCTTACCCAAAAATGTAAACAAACGAAATGGCGGCGTGTAGACCCGTTTGAATTGAGAATGTTTCATTCAATAAAATAACTTTTAAATATAATTTCATTTCGAATGGATAAACTCCATCACAATAGTGATCAATATTTGTAATATAAACCATATCATTTTTTTATTGTTACCCCAAATCGATGGGCTTAATCACAGCAGCTGATTCCAATTGTTTGTAAAATAAAAAGTAAACTTCGTAAAAAATAGCGGTCGTTTTTGCTCGAAATCGTGCTAAAAGGTTGATCATTCTTATCCTTGGTGGGTGAAATTAGTAGCCTATAATTAATTATATATATATATATTATTATATATATATATATATATATATATATATATTAATATATATATATATATTATATATATATATATAGATTAATATATATATTTTATTATAATATATTATAATAATTAATATATATATATATATATTATATATGTTCTCCTACTGACAAATCTTTCTGGCCTTCTGCCAAAAACATCTCTAACAAATTCTTCAAATCTGCCTTTCCTCATCTTATCCGCTCTGACGGATCTGTTGCAATTCTCAACTGAAAAGCCAATCTCTTCTACCTCCTATTTTCCTCTAAGCTCAAACCCTGGACGATTCTATTCATTCCCTCTTCTCCTCCTCCTCCTCCCAGATGTTCTATGCCTTTGCCTGTGATTAATTTGATCAGGTGCATGGCTCCTGAAATCTATGAAATCATATGAAACGTTAGAAGGCGGTGTCCGGATGCGTTCCTCCCCGATTTGAGGAGTGTGCTTCCGTGGCTGAATCCGCCATCGTTCAACTTTATTCTCTATGTCTCAATACTAACACTTTCCCTTAGTGCTGGAGGCAAGCACATGTCCAACCTATTCCAAAAAAAAGGAAGCCGCTTCTGATCCTTCTAACTATCCCCAAAGCGCTCACTTGTGTTACTATCTAACTATCTTTGAAAACTCTTCCAACTTCATGTCTAGATCATCTGAATCTCATTCACTTCTATCCGATCGCCAGTATGGCTTTCTGGTGACGTCTACTGCGATATACTTTCCTATTCCTATTTCCGATTTATGGTTTTTCGCTCTAGAACTAAGGGAGACTGCCTGGTGGCGCTTGAAAAAAATTCCAAAGCATTTGACCGGTAATGGCACGCGTACTGCTTCCCAAGCTCCCCTCCTTTGGTTTTCTCCTTCTCTTGCTTACTTATGTCTAGTATTCTTCAAATCGCTCAAAATCGGCTGTTGCTGATGGCGACTTCTTCTTTCTGATCATAGTGTTGCTCCTCAGGTTCTGCTTATATGGTCCTAATATCTTACTTTCAGTAGTGATCTTCTCACCTGCACATCTAACTCTATCCACCCATATGACGATGACTCATCCTTCATTCATCAACTCGTTTAAATTCCACTTCCCCTTTCACTTATAGAATTGCCTCTCATCTTAATCTTTCCAATTCTATTCTCGTGATCTGGATTAAGGAATTTCGGGTGGGTCCTCTCAACCGTGGATATTCAATTCTTTAAAACCAAACTTCACAAATCCCCCTCTCTAAGGCACCTTCTAACTTCCTACCTCTTCGAGGTTCTCTCGTCTCGCCTGTTGACAATATAAAAACTTCCAGTCAACAGTAAACAAAAAAAAAGTCTTGGAAACCTCACATCACAACGGTTGCTAAGGAGCCCAAAAGAAACGCGGAGTTCGTTTAAGAAGTGCGAAGACTTTTTTTCCTCTTCTCAGTTACTACAGTTACACAAGGGCTCATTCGCACTTGTATAGAGTTTCACCCGGCTTTTGGATAGGGTCGAGTCAAAGACCAAAAGGCTTATAAACGTTCCACTTTCAAGTCACTGACCCCCTCTACCTTTGCGACGCAATGTGGTGCTTTATCTCTTTCGATAGATACCGCAGTGGCAGATGCTCGAGGAAACTTATCACTCGGCGTACCACCAACTTACGACGCCCTCGTAAACACAAGGGTTCTTATCTGCGATGGGTTTGTGTTGATATCGTAACTCCTGCAAGTTCGCTGCGGCTTCTTTCTTTCCTGCCACCTCTGTTCTAGAATTCTCTTCCATTTCTGTTCCTCTGATTTTAATCTCCCTCACTTTAACGCCTGCGTCTGTGCTCATCTGCAAATTTACGCTAGTTGGAGAACTTTGAGGCGTACAACACCCCTCCTTGAATAGGGCCTAGCCCCAGTGGTGGTGACAACTTTAAATATATATATATATATATATATATATATATATTATATATATATATATACTAATATACTTATATATATATATATATATTATAAAATATAATAATCAATAATATGTAGGGATAAAAGTATCGTATCGGGACGGACAAAAATTTCAGTATCGATCGGTATCGGTATCGGATCGACTAAATTTTGGTATCGGGCAAAACACTAGAAATACATAGTATATTAAATAATATATATATAATATATATATATAATATATATATATATATATATATACAGTATATATATATATTATATGATATATCAAAAATATGTGTAGATATACTATATAGTATTATATATATATATATATATATTAAACGAATTGGGAAGTAGGAGGAGCAAAGCATACGACATCTGGTTGGCAATTATTTTAATTGTTTTCGTATTAACTTTAATTAATTGTTAATATTGTCCTTATAGTAATCTTAAGTAGTGTTGAGTTTTACGTTTATATTTCTTACAAATTTTATGAGCAAACTTTTAGGAAATATTATATTTTTTAAATAATATAAAATGGTTTATTGGCATCTTTCTCAAATCCAGTTTTTGATTCTTCAAATGTATCCTTTTTCTGTAGATTACCAGCAGCGAGCAGTCTACGATTGTCTTTGCAAACTATTTGGTGTGAAGTTCACGAGCTTACATGTGTCTCCATTATGGAAGGGAAATTACATTGTATGCTTATTATCTATATTTTAGTTCGTGTTTGTCGTTCGCAGTATTCGGGTTTTTTAGAGCAACCGTATCCCCTTACCTTTCATGTTGCCCCTGGAATACAAAGTTTTAATCCTCAAAGAAGTCCTTCTAGATCAGAAGGAACATTTCATGTTTTAGGCAGCACTCGTTTTTCTAATACATCTAAACCACCCATAAAAAAAATTCTATCTTCCAACAGAGCCATAGTTATGACAGGTGATATGGGAAGCAATCAATTTCCCAAACCAACAGTGCTTCCTGACTTTGAAACTAACAGTGGAAGTGGAAACTATGATAACTTTGATTATTATGATAAAATATTATTTCCCTCTGGTTATCCATCCGGAGATCCAAGTGTTTCACCTTCAGTTCCCAAACATCCAGGTTCCGAACAAGCAATTTGTAAAATTGAAAATGCTTTTATAGATTATAGTGGAAATTGTCATTCGCTTCTTACACAGGGACCTTGTTCCGCAAACCAATGGCTTATTATAAACAAAGATGAGCCTACTTGTGTACGGAGGCCATGCCCAAAAGGAGAATTGTCTTATAATGGTAAATGCGTAAACATATCTGACTCTTCGGTCTGTGGTGTGTCTGAAATTTTATATGTCGAGTTTTCCGGGGAAGTATACTGTGACTGCTTACCATATTATGTATATGACAAGGAAGCAAGAAAATGCTTTGCAGAAAATGACCAAGGGTCGTGTCCTTTTGGACAATATTTAGATCTTGATTCTAATGACAATTTACGATGCATTGAAAATCTATGCAAAAGAGAGGATCTTGTCTACAATCCGAAAAATAAGAATTGTTACAAAAAGGATTATAAAGGTTCTTGTAAAAAAGAAAAAGGATACGAGGTCGTTTATGTAGATAAAGATCGAACAGCCAAGTGTGGTTCAATTCAAAATAAAAATATATATGAGGTTCCGGCGGTTTCACCATCTTGCCCTGAAGGATCCAAGAGAGGTCTACAAGGAAACTGCAGAAAATTACTAATAGTGAATCCAGAAAGCCCACAAGCTTACAGTGTGCCTTCCCAGAAAGTGTCGCGACATTTAGATTGTCTTCCTGGTTTTACAAAACACCCTGTTGATGGTTCCTGTAGAAAAAATAATGATCTTTTTGAAGGATAAATATATATATATATATATATATATATATATATTATAAATAATTTTTATATATATATTTTTATATATATATATATTATTTATATAATATATTAATGATATATTATAATATTTACTATATATATATATATAATATATATATATATATATATAAATATATATATATATATATATTACAAAGTTATGTAAATAATTTTTCATATATGATGTTAAGAATCATGCTAATTGACATCTTTTTCCTGTATATTGTATAGACATTTTGTTATAATATTTAGTATATTTAATATAATTATATTAATATATATTAATTTTAATTTATATATATATATATATATATTAAATTCATATATATATATTATATATTTATATTATTATTAATATATATTATATATATATATATATATATATATATTACAAAGTTACCCGTGTAATATATATTTATATATATATGTTAAGAATATACTTATTATATCTTTTATATTGTATATCACATTTTGAAATTATTTACTTATAATTACACTTTAATATAATAATAAGAATAATTATATTACATTAATAGTATTGTTGGAAGAAATCTTGACTAATTGGAGCGATACTCGACAATTGTTCGTCGGTATATTGTCATAGACCATGGTGTGTCATTAATAGAGGTGCTGTTTGGTGATTTGCGCGCAATGAGTTCAGATGCACCTTCGTGAACTTAACTCTCTCTTGCTACTCTCAACCTTAGAAGAACCGTGGCGAGTGACGTGGTAAGGAAACTTTTATTTATTCCTATAAAGAGTGTTCTACTTTCACTTCGATCTTCAGGGATACACCGATGTTTACCAAGGTTGAATTTCGAGTATATCGTATTTTACCTCGTAAGTGAGTATGAAGCGTAGAAACTAAAGGTTAAAATTATTAGAGATGGAAACTACTTTTTGAAGGCTTCATTATAGATATATGAAATTATCTAGAAAATACCACTTTATATGACAAATATTTTACTCTATAAAAATATAACAAAGCAAAATGCAAATTAAACTTTCAAATAATATTTTCTTCAGATCTTTTATCTATTAGTACAGGTCTTCCATCTTGTTCATGGACGATTTTCAAAATTTATTTTACGATGCTGAACTTTCTCGATGAAAAAAGTTCTTACTCTCTCCAAGGACATGGACTTATATATTGTAAATATGGAAGAGTTAACATTATGGCAGGCAGAGGTTATATATTGTCACTATGTTTATTTTATTTTTATATGGGGATAGGGTATATATATATAGGGGAGGTCTACGTATATATCTATAATTGTATATGTAAGTATATTTATATATGCATATCAACTTCATATTGTGTATTATTTACAATTTACTATACCTAAACTCTTCTCTAGTCCGTTACCACTAATTTATTACATATTTAATTATTTACACATGTATAAGCATAAATTCACACGTACACTAATAAATATAGATGCTGAAGACTTATTTCTTTTATATAAATTAAATATTACTAACGAATTTTTATTTTATTTTTGTTTAGATGAAAATAATAGTTACTCGGCGACCCATATCTTAGGTGAGATGACCCCTCTAGGCGATCACCAGGATATATGAATGCCTTCAAGATCTTTCATGCATTTACAGCTATATAAGAAATCATATAATACATATATAATAATGAATTTTAACTACAATTACTTACAAACTTTTCTAAATCTACACACAACTCATCACCTCATGCTTAATTCGTATTGAACCCGGTCGCCAGAGCACGGGTCCGATGCAATGCCACTGAGCTACGCAGCCAATGTAGTATTACAGAATACAGATGAAATATCCTTAAGGTCATGTTATTAGGATGTTACGTGGGTATTATTATTATTTACGTACTTAAAATGGAACATGCAATTTTAAATGATACTTTATACATAAATACATACCATACATAAACATACATACATACTAACATACATACATACATACATACATACATACATACATACATACATAGTATTTCTACCGCTACTACTACTACTACTACTACTACTATTACTACTACTGCTACTTTCTATTACTATTACTATTACTATTATATTACTAGTTATTATTATTATTATGTTACTATTATATTTCTATTAATTTACTTTATATTAAAATTAGGTTTAAAACATTGAGAAGATATTAAAATAATATTGCTTTTAATATTTCTATTAAAACTATTACTGTTATTACTTACTGCATCTAATACTATGTTAATAACTATAACTACTACTACTACTACTACTACTACTACTACTACTACTACTACTACTACTACTACTACTACTACTACTACTATTACTACAGAGATTCAGCCTCAATAAAATTATGGACGCTTTATTCATTCAATATTTTGGCTACTTTAAAAATTATTTTGTTAAAATTTGTCGCTTTTTTTCCCTTCAATATTTGCGTTGTTTAAACTAAAATGAAAACCAAACCAGTGGAAATTAATCTCTAAAACTGTTGTAGTCTTTCTTTTCTTGATTAATAATAATAATAATAATAATAATAATAATAATAATAATAATAATAATAATAATAATAATAATAATAATAATAATTATATAATAATAATAATAATAATAATAATAATAATAATAATAATAATAATAATAATAATAATAATAATAATAATAATAATAATAATAATAATAATAATAATAATAATAATAATAATAATAATAATAATAATAATAATAATCAGTGGAAATGTTTTTTCCTTACTCCGTTATTAAATAAAGCTCTCAATAAAAACTCTTCTTACCCGAGTTGTTATTACAAAAAGAAAAAGTAATAAAGAATAAAAATATATTATTTGTATTTCTTTGGTTTTATTGATAAGGAAATAATTTACGATGGCAATTACTTAAAATTAGAAAAATAATAATTTTTATTTTTATCTAATTTTTATTTATTATTTTTTCTATATTTTTTATTATTATTTTTTTCTCATATTTTTTGTGGTGGTTGATTTATCTTATTCTATTCGTAGATAATTTGTATTTTCATTTATCTAATGAGATTGCGGGAGTATATATTTCTAAACTTCTCTTCGTTTATTTTTTTTTTTATTTTTCTTTTTTCAAATTCATTATTACGATTTGAAAATAATAATAATAATAACAAAAAATGTAAATAATATTGAAATTATTTTTCCTTGTTGGGGGTGGCCCCCCTCGTGGGGGAGGAGTGAATCATTGTTGGCGACAATAATTTAGTTTTATGGGACGCCGTATCTAGTTTTCTACTCGAGCAATAAATCTGTCTATAGATATTACTTCTTTGTTATTCCAATCGAGGTTTTGAGGGGTTGGGGGATTGTATTTTCTTACGATTTTATCCCCCAAAAGAGGGAGTAAATACAACCTCGAAATACATTACACTCCCCATTAATAAATAAGATAATTACTATTTTGTTTCAGATTTATATTGTGTTCTTTCTATCCTTAGTTTAGATATTCTTTACTTTATTTCTTTATATTTAATTATTTTTTTATTTCTCATTCTTTATTTTCTGTTTATCCTATTTACATTTCTTTGAGGCAATAATAATAATAATAATAATAATAATAATAATAATAATAATAATAATAATAATAATAATAATAATAATAATAATAATAATAATAATAATAATAATAATAATAATAATAATAATAATAATAATAATAATAATAATAATAATAATAATATAATAATAATAATAATAATAATAATAATAATAATAATAATAATAATAATAATAATAATAATAATAATTAGCCTTAAGTCAAGTTCATAATATGCGTTAAGCCATATTCAGAATAGGTGTTATTATAGGATATGGGCAGATGATAAACCTATGTTTGCAGCAGCGAAATGCTAAAAAGGTTCCGGATCGCTTGAAGAGATGGATCAGGATCTAGATAAAAATGGTGATCGAAGGAACCCAGAATAAGAGGGAAGAGCTTAACAGAATAAGGAGAAGTACCGGAAGTTAAGAAAAGTTCTGGAATGTTGGATTCATCTAAGAAATGATCAGAGATACCTGTAGGGAACTGCTCCAACTGCTTGAAATCGTTCTGAATAGAAAATTCTTCTCTCTTTCTCTCACTTTCTCTTTATCTATCAATCTTGTTAACTCTATCTATCTATCTATCTATCTATCTATCTATCTATCTATCTATCTATCTATCTTCTATCTCTATCTATATATCTATTCTCCATCTCTCTCTCTCTCTCTCTCTCTCTCTCTCTCTCTCTCTCTCTCTCTCTCTCTCTCTCTCTCTCTCTCTCTCTCTCTCTCTCATTCATATGACGTATCCAGTGGATTAACAACCCTTCATATCTTAATATTTGACCAGTGCTTTGTTTTCATTTCTGTTTTAACGGCTCCATTAGAGAAATTCAAGGAAAAAGCGACGTAGGCTAGAAGTAAGCTGGAACCCTACCGGAAATAAGGCCGAAAGGTAGGCCTCCGAGGTAACCGGACCATAAATAACCGCGGAAAATACGAAGAGGGAGAACGGCCTTTTAATTTTATTTTGTCCAGTTCCGTTTTCTGGCAAAGTAATCCCTACTTCCTTTGATAAGATTGAAGGGTTAATTATTATTATATATATATATATTTTTTAATATATATATAATTATATATATTATTATATATATAATATAATTATTAATATATAATTTTAATATATATTAAATAATTATAATATATATATTATTTATATTAATATATATATATAATATATAATATATTTATAATTATTAATATTTTTTATAGGTTGTTAATGGGTCCCTGAGGTTTGGTGGAAGGATCCTCAAATTCTGGTTTTTTGTCCCCCCCAGCAAAAGAAAGGAACAATTAATCATACGATGCCTTCCATAAATTCTTACTACTAATAAAATAATTTTTATCTACAAAAAAAATATTCTTTAATATTCTTTACAAGTAAAATTTAATTTTTAGTTTGATTCCCTTATCCAGATTAGATTTTTTAAAATTATTTCGATTATGTTTCAATGTAAAAAATTTATTATCTAAAAAAAAATACCAAAAAAAAATCAACATAAAAACTTTAAAAAAAATCACTTGGATACTACTCTTAAATAATCTTCATTGTTTTAAAATAAAAAAAATAATAAAAGGGCTTCTTCCGAAAGATAACCATTCATTAGGTTGCCTTGGGTCAAACTAACTCATAAGCGTTTTTGTCCCCGTTGGTTTTTTCCAAAGTGAAATTTTACCTTTTTTGTATCCATTAAACATTCCTTGGAAATAAAGTTAACTTCCAGAAAGAATTTGTTAGGGGTTCGAAAAATTTTGGGGGGTTTTCAATAAATATTTTAGAACCAGTCCCCCCTGATGTTTACCATACTTTAAAAACTGGTTTTTCAACGTTTTCAAATATTATATATATAAATATATAGTAATATTAATTATATATAAATATATATTTCTATATATATAATTAATTATATATTTTATATATATATAATTAATAATATTAATATATATATTATATATTTTTTTTAGCCATAAGGTTAATCATTAATACACAAACCTTGCGATCTTCTAACAAAATTTCATAAAGGTTTGTAACGATAAAATACTTTCAATTTTTTTTGGGCAGAATTTGATGCCATAATGGAAAAAAGAAGATTAAATTTATTAATATTGAGAAGATTACTAAACATTCTTTTATTAAAAAAATATAAGATGCCTAATGGTAAGAATTTTGTCATGTTTCAAAGTCAATTAAAAATTAGCTTGGACGGCCAGAACGCGGGGGTTTTCCTTCAGTAAAATTCATAAATAAGGAAACTGTTACCCATACAAATATTTTTTATATTTTAAAGAAAGCGTAATTTAGAATCTTGAAGGACATCTTATTTAGTTGATTGAATTATTACTTATATATATTAGTATATATATATATATAATAGTTTAAATATTATATATATATAATATATATTATCATATATAATATAATATATATATAAGTATTATATATTTTTTAATTATATATATATATATAGAGAGAGGAGAGGAGAGAGAGGAAGGGATAAGAGAGAGAGAGAGGAGAGAGAAAGAGGAAAGGAGAGAAGGAGAGAGAGAGGAGAGAAGAAGAGAAGAGGAGAAAGAGGAAGAAGAGAGCAAAACGAGAGCCCCGAGTAAGTAAAAAAGTTAACTTTGAAGCCGGCCGTTGATATTAATATATATATATATAATTTATATATATATTATTACTATACTAATAATATAATATATTATTTATTATTATATTATATTTATATATATATTATATTATATATATATATATATATATATAATATATATATTATTATATTAATATGCTAATATAAATTAATTATATATATATATATTATAATATATTAATATATTATATTATATATAATAATAATATATATATATTATTTATAATATATATATATAATAAATAATATATTAGTATGCATATCCCCTTGCACCATGGGCATCCTCATTGTATCTTTTTTTTATACTATAATTCTCCCTTTTGAAAATCCCCATTTTAAAAAGTTTCCAACTAATTCTTTACCAAAGAAATTCAGCGTTTCTTAGTTAAATTTTTGTACTTTATTTCTAACTTTCAAAAACTTTTTAAATTTGTTTGTTGTTTTGTGGTTGTTTGGTTAGTGTTGTTTTTTTTGTTTTGGTTTTTTGTTGTTTTTTTAACATTTAACCTTTCCATTTTTTTTCTTTTGAGAGGGGGGGGGGGGGGGGAGTTTTATTTAAATAAAAGGGGAAAATTGGGAGGAAGTAGGGGGGGGGGTTAGTGTGAGGCTGAGAGAGATGTTTTTCTTTTCATCCAAAAATTTGCAAAATTTAGTTTACTCTTTTTCCATTCTTGGAAGTTTTATACCATATACAACATACTACATACATAACCATAGTTTCTCTACCATTTACTAACTACTATACTATTACTTACTTACTACTACTACCTACTTACTTACTACTACTATAAATACTTGCCTTACTATACTACTACTACTACAACTTATAAACTGAAGTTTAGAATTGTTTAATTATAAGCATCAATAAAGATTTTTTATGAAATTGATTTAATCATTTTGGAAATTAAAATAGAAAACCATTTTGAAAAAATAAATTTTGAAATTTAATAAACGTTTATGGGTCCACCGTTCCCTCCAAACATCCGGCCCCCCCAATAGAATTTTAAAACCTTTGTCATGCCCGATTTAAGCAAAAAATTTTTAGAAAGCGGCCATACATTTACATTGTACAAAAGGAGACTTTTAACTGGCCCCGAATTATTAACCTTAATTTACTTTGATTGCAGATTCCCGAAAAGGAAAAATAGGTTCTAAAGTTTCCTTTAGGAGATTAATTTTCATTTGTTTTCCAAAATAATTGATTTGCCCAAACAAGCGGACGACTTTTACAGACATCATATCAACATTAAATTTTGGAAAAAACTTTGGGTTAAGAAAAAAGTTTTTTTTGAGGTCTTATTTAGGAACATTGGGTTAAAAAGTGATTCACAATCATGAATTTTTAAAATTTTACCCTTTATGTACGAAAACAAAATAACAATAAGAATAACTTGAAATTCCCCTTTGGGATTTTGTAAAGAAACAAATTTTAACTAACCTTTAAGGAAAGCCTTATCTATATATTGGATTGGGATGAAAAAATATAACAGGCATTGGCAAATATATGTTGGGCGCATATATTTCCAGCATATTATTTAAAGCAAGAAGAAAAAAGATTTTGTTTCCATATAAATAAAACGAAACTTTAACTAGTTTCAAAAAAGAAATGGTGGCACAAGAAAATTAAAGATTTCGTTAATTTCAATATTTTGCGTTTCTTTAAAAAATAAAATGAAACAGGCACCCGTTTGGAACAATTAATCGCTTAACTGGTAGCTTTGTCCCTTGTCTTTTTTTCCTTTAAAATATATAATATTTTCTGTAGAGTAATAATTAAAAATGATAATAAGAAATATATATTATATTAATCATATAATATATAAATAAATAATTAATAATAATTAAATATAACTAATCAATACACTAAATTGTATATTAATCTCTAAAAAACCACAACCATTTAGCCCTTAAATCCTTTTGGGAAAAAACACAGTAGTTTCCTTCGAGCCCCCAGTAATTAAAACATATGAAATTTTATTGCTATCCTATTCGAAACCTCTTTTCATTGCCTCTTTTCCCGTATACGTATCTACACCTTGCAGCTTTTCTATCTCCTTCATTTCTCTTATCTTCTCATCATCCCCAAATGATTTTCTTTTTTTCTCTATATTTCCCAACCCCTTTACATCTTCTCTGCTCAATTCATCGGCATCCTCCCATACAAATGTCCTACTACCTCTATCCAATTATTCAATCAAATCTCTTGTACATTCTCCTCCGCTTTCGATTTTCTATCCTTCCACTATCAGATTCATCTTTTTTATATTTTTCTCTACTTCAGTCAAAATCTTAGTATCATTTGCATTCATCCTCAATAATATCTATCTCAACAAATCGGCGAAGCAAATTTCTCTCTCACCTTTTACTAGCATTTCTATATAAAGCAAAATTAATGATGTCTAGCCATGCTTAACTTGTGTTCTGAATTCAAACTATTCTCTGCTTCTCAGTCTTTTCTAACATTGCATATATGATAAATGCTCGTTGGAGTTCTTATTAATTTCCAATTTGCTCTGCAATTAGGTTGTCCCATAATCTTTTTATGGGCATTGAATTAAAGACCTTCTTCAAATCTCTAAAGTCCATAAGTTCCTTCCTGTCGCACTCCCAGTTCCTCTCTACCAGTATTCTTATGGCAACGATAAATAATCAACATTTTACTTCTGTCTTTCCTCACCAGTCTCTGGTTCTATTACTCTTCATTCTTTTTTCTAAGATTCTTTTATATATTTTTGTCAGAAGATCTATTAAAGATATTTCTCTGTAATTTCTACAAAACTTTCCCATTATATATTACAATAGTACAATAACTTTTCCCTCACACCAGCATACATTTTTAAATTCCTTGATCAGTTCTAATGATATTCCTTTTTTTCCCCACGTGTTCACATTTTTCGTTTTCTTTAATGCCTCTTCCTATTCCTCTCTTGTTATAAAATCCCTTTCGTGTTCCTCCACATCAACACTCAAGGTTTTTTCTTTTAAATAACTTATCTTCTTTTTATATCTTCTACTCTCACAAGTATCTCCCCTTCTTCATCTTTAATATTACTCAACTTCTTAGTTCATTTATACTTTTTTTTCACCTCTTACTCCGCCCATTCTCGCTCCGGTGTGTCACGTTAACTGAGCTTCATCATTTATTATTATTATTTGTTGAGATAATATTTAATTCTGGTTTCTAGTAATTTATAAGTTGAAGAACATGGAAGGATATTTTTATACTTATAATTTTTTTTTTTTTGTAGTTCATGTAATTATTTTTTTAAAACAGCTTGAAGAATATTAATATGTTCATGTTTTAAATATGGCAATCCCTGTACATAGACTAAAAAAATAAAATTATTATTATGCCCTATTTCTTTGACCCGCAACACATGTAAGCTAATGGAGAGAATGGTGCCTTCCCGACTTGTTCCCACGTTGGAGCAGCTCTCCATGTATTTTCTAACCGTTAATTTAGTTTCCATCACCATTACTCTACTCAGGATCCTCTCCTTCGTTTGGATCATGGCATTCGTTAGGCATTTGTTCTTATAAAATGGTATTGGCAGTTTTCTTTGACCTCGAAAAGGCGTACGATAGCACGTGGAGGCTCAGGTTTCGCAAGCCTCAGGGGGCAACTTCCTCTCTTCCTTAAGTTATTAGTTAATGGCAGATCGTTCATTTCAAGTCGTTGTGAAACCATACTGTCGAGGCGTTTTGTCATGGACGAGGGCTTGCCGCAGGGCAGTGTGTTAAGTGTATTGCTTTTCACAATAGATTTAAATGGAGTAGACGATACCATCCCAAACTCGGTTCACTGCTCCATCTATGTTGACAATCTTGCCCTGTACATCACTGGAGCAAAACTTCCTTGTATGGTGCGCCAACTTCAGCTAACCATCGGCAGGGTTTCCTCCTGGTGTTTTGCACGTGGCTTTACATTCTCCACAGCGAAAACTAAAGCCATGCTTTTCCGGAAAAATCCCAGTCGAAGAAGTCGAATACAATCGCTTTCTATATTATGCCTCTATGTCTCCCCCCATCCGTGTAGAGCCGATGGTGCGGTTCTTGCGTTTTGTGCTTGTTGAGCGCCTCACATACCTCCCTTACATAACTCACCTCAAAGCCAGCTGCCGCTGTTCCTTGGATCTTTTACGCCACCTCACCTCTAATAAATGGGGTGCGGACAGAAACACCATGTTCCACCTTTACATCATGTTGGTACATGCTAAATTAGACTGGTTGTGCCATGATCTATGGGCAGACCTTCCAGTCGTACCTCCGTATCTTCTTGACCTAATTCAGACCGAAGGTTTGAGGATAGCCACAGGAGCATTTCGTTCTTTTCTGAGGGAAAGCCTGGAGGCGGAGGCAGGAGTTATACCCCTTTCCCTGCGGAGGGAACGGATCATGTGCTTCTTAATCCTCTGTAATCAGGTTCCTTCTTCATCGGCCTTCACATCTCAAATAGATCGAGTTCATCATAACCCTCCCTATTGAGTATTTGCTGAAGTTGTTACTTTCATCTTCGCTTTCCTCGACCTTCCTCAGCGAGCGGTCTTGATGAGTTGTACCTATTCAAAGTGGGTTTATCCGCCTCCTGCTGTTTGCATCGGCATCCAATCTTTAACAGAGGCACACCCGGTACAATTGAGGGATTCCTTTATGTACCATGGGCAAGTCCATAGCGACTCGATAGCAGTTTTTCCTGATGGTTCCAAAATGGAAGGAGGGGTGGGGGCAGCGGCTGTTTCTGGGCGTCACTGTATCCCACACCCTTCCCTTCCACCTTAGTTGTTTTTTTTTGTTTTTTTTTGCTGAATTGATAGCGTAGTCCATGGCAGTGAACAGAATCAGTACCATCACACCAGAAGGGAATTATACCATCTTTTCCGATTCTTGAGGCGCTCTCCAGGCGTTGCTTGACCAATCAACGCTTAACCCTTTGGTCTCTGAAATTCAAAGGTCCCTCTGCTTGTCTGCTTGTTGCATGTACAGAGGCAAAGAATTGCTTTCTGTTGGGTCTCTTTCCATGTGGGTGTTCCTGGGAACGGACCTGGAGGCCAAACACGCTGCAATTCACAGGGTTTCAGATGTCCGGTATCTTCCTCCTGCTCTACCCCTGGGACATTTCCCTGCTACAGATTTCTCCATCACTATACGGCGGGGTTTCCTTTCTGGCTGGCAAACATGTTGGGCAGAGGAAACTCGTGGCTCTAAACTACGAAATGTCAAACCCGTCATTGGATGGTGGTCATTATCTTGTGGAAAGAGTCGCCTCCAGGAGGTGGTCCTGGCTTGACTACGCCTTGGTCATACCAACCTCACCCATGGGTTCCTTATGATGGAGAGATCCCCCCCGACCTGCCCATTTCTCTCCTCCACTTACCCTCTAACAGTCGTTCATATCTCTGTGGGTTGCAAGGCCATCACAGTCCTTAGAGGCAGGTTCTTCCCTGTTGTGCTCAATGTACCTCTCCAGCATCGCCTTCCGCACATCCTATCCGAATCTTCTTACTTTCATAGTGACCGAGTTTTTACCTTCCTGTTAGAACTGAACATCTTGTATAAGATCTAATTATTTTAGTCCTGTTCATATATCGTATTGTTAGGGGCTTCCCCTGTTGTTAGTTTACTGACACAGTATAGCCACATCCCTGTGTGCTGTGGAGGTTCCTCTACACCTACCCAAGAAAAATTATTATTATTATTATTATTATTATTATTATTATTATTATTATTATTATTATTTATTATTATTATTATTATTATTATTTTTTTATTTTATTATTATTATTATTATTCCCTACGAAGGTGGCCTCGTTGTCGTCGAGAGGGGCACAGACACTGTGCCTGCGAAGAGCCGCCAACATATTTTATATTTTGTTCTTGTTTACTCCTCTCCCTTATTATTTTTATTATTATTGTTGCTATTCTTGTTGTTTTTATTATTTTTATAGTTTTTATTATTTTTCTTTTTAGTCTTATTATTATTCTTATTATTTCCTTCATTATATTGTACTTTTTTTTATACCGTTCATTTTGCCCGTCCCTTCCTCAGTTTGTTTTCCTTTTCTTCCTTTTGTATGTCTCCTTTATGTTCTTGTAGTTCTTTTGCATGTCTCTTGAATATCATTGCATGTCTCCTGATAGCTATCGGACTGCTGTCTCTGTACGTCTCTTGTGCCCATCTCGCCCTCCTTTCCCTGTTGGTGAGGGTACATGTCAAAAACCGGTTATCGCTTTTATCCTGGCTGCCTATTGTATGGGACAGAACCTTGGCTAACCACTGAGGAGGCGGTCCCGCACTTGAGCGTATATAATCTTGGGCTTCGCGTCTTATCCGTGTGGTGTTCGGCTACTATTCTTACATCTTAGGGACTAGACGCGGAATTCCGGGGGACTTTTCCGAGGCCACGCCCACAGCTTACCCCATCGGGTGGGGTTTCGGAGGGAGGAGGTATATAGCTCTGGGCGTGTGATGGGCGCAGTTTCCGCGGTCAAGCTCTCAGGACGTTTATTGTTTATACTCATCATTGCTTTTATTGTTTTTGGGCTTATCTATTGAGGTGTTGCTGTTCCGGGAGTATTTTCTTTTATGAAATTAAAGAAAATTTTGGTTCTTAAGAAAGGCGAACCTCACCATCTGTTGGGCTCCCAACCCGACCTTTCCCTGGCCATCTCCGGACCCAGGACCAATAGGAGCTTTGACGCCCATGTCGATGAGCTGGTTGGCTCTTTTTGTCACCCAACCCCTAGTTCTCCACAGCGATTCCATCGCTGGGGCTCCCCCTTCTCGGCCGAAAAAGGCTGTAACGGCCTCTCCTCATCCACATTCGACTTCAACGTAACACGCAGGCTACTACGATCGCTCTCTGGGACCCCTTCCGGAGGTTCCGGGTTTAGCGTCTTATCCTCTCTATTTTTATTTAAGTTCCGCTACGTTCCAGCCATTGATCCATTGATTTCCAGGCTTACCTCCCTCGAGCCCTTCGTATGGGACTTCTTCCCTCAACTGATTATATGCCCCCATCAAAAGTGGTTCAGGTCCTGCTGGCAAGCCTGTTGGAGTGAGGATCTGCTGGGTGCTAAACTCCGCTTAGTGAATCCCCTCGTGAATAGTTTTTCTCTTCCGATTCGCCTGTGTCGAC
>JABUQX010009699.1:35000-40000 GCA_015478945.1 Trachelipus rathkii | reverse complement strand
TTGATCGCATCTTAAAGTTAGAACGCTTCGAACGAAATCATTTTATATATATATATATTATACTATATATATATATATATATATATAATATATATATATATATATATACTATTTATATATATATCTATATATATATATATAAATAGCTTGACTTTTTACTTATTTTTGGGCTCACGTAAGGCAAGGTAGGCCGGTTGCCTACTACTCTGCCTACCCCTAAAAGCCTTTTACTGAATATAATATATATATATTATATATATAATATATATATATAAATATATAATATATATATATATATATATATCATATAATATATAATATATATATATATATATATAAATATATATTATATATATAATATATATAATATATATATATATATAACTATAATATATAAGAAAGAGAGAGCTGGCGAGTGGTAAAAGTTGACTTCTGGAGTCTTTCCTGAGATTTATATCATAATTTATGTTATTCCTCTTTATCTGTGATAATTTTATTATTGTATTTAGTATTAATATATATATTATATATATATAACACTAATAATAATATATCTATATGTAACTCCTATATATATATATATATAACTAATATATATTAATAGAATATATATATAAATATATACGGTTCTAAGGAAGCTCGAGAGCAGAAAGTGCGCTTGCGTAAACGATGTCGCCGAACTCATTCATTCCTATAAATTTAATTTTAATTGTTGTAATTGGGCAAATGTCATTGGGTGTTATATATATATAAAAGGCGAGACGTACAAGTCCGATTGTATCTTCGCGATAAGCAAATGCATTTCTTCTTAGAGATTAAAAAACAATAGAGTCATTGCCGCTACGGTAGAATTTTTTTTTATTCTCTTTAAACAATATTTTATTATAGTTTACTATATTATAATAGTTATATATTATATATATAATATATATATATTATATACTTATATATATATATATACCCGATAACTCACAAATTTTTTTGAGTGAAAAATGATCCTATAGATAAATTACGGTATATATATATACATATACAGCTTTTACTTACAATGGCCCCTTATATATATTACCTTATATATATATATAATAGTATAATTATCTCTATATATATATATTATATATTATATAGTATATATATATATAATATATATATAATTTATATTTAGTATAAAATATATTATATATCATAATATATACTGTATATATACTATATTATATATATCATATATATATCTATTATTATATATATATGTATGTTTATATATTTATATATTATATTATTTATATATTTATATATTTATATTTACTATATATAATATATATAATATATATTATATATATAATCTATATATATATATAATATATATATATTATATATATATATCAGTATAATATTATATATATATATATATATATATTATATATATATATATATATATATATATATATATAACAATTTTTATCATTGGTCGTAAAGATGTGAGACTTTCTGTGCTTTGAATTATTTATAAAGACAGTGGGATTCTTCTATTGCTTGCTATGCATTCATTGTTTGATATCATGTAATGAGTTGGTGTATTTTTTCAGATATGTCTGATTGAAAGTGTTCTGCTGTTACAAATGGTGTTCCGTGTTTTTTTTTTTTTTTTTTTTTATTTTTTTTTTTATTTTTTTTGTTTTGTTTGTGAAAAGAAGGATTTTTTTTTTAGATTTCTGAAATTCCGGTTTTGTTATGTATATTTGTTTAAATCATGAAGTATCTTTGAGAAAAGTTTGAAAAATTTATGGAATATATACTGTACCGTATCATATAATATAATATATATATTATATATATCATTATATATATTATATATATATATATATATATATATATATATATATATAATATATTAAATATAAAATAATATATATATTATATATATAATATATAATATATATATATATATATATATATTCTTAAAACACAATTAACATTGGTAGTAGTTGAAGGAGGAACGTTATCATGAAACATTACCATATGTTAATATTAGACAAGAGTTAAAAACGCGTCTTATTTCCAGACCCTTCTTTACTCTGATCTTTCTCACAGAGTCCTTTCCCCCTTTCAATCCTACTGGTTTCAGCTAATTTAGAATCTCTGTAAAAAAAAAATCAATCTGCTACCAAATTAAAATATAGCTTTTTGATGTCAGCTGTTTACCAAATTAAAATATAGCTTTTTAATGTCAGCTGTTATTATTTCTAGAAAATAAAAGTTATCATGTCAGCTGTCTTTTAATCGTAATCTCACATTCCCTACTAATGTTTGTTTTTATTTGCTGGATAAGCAACAGTGATATAATGCTAAGCCTTTCAAAATTATTTTAACCGTAGCTTAATTTTTATACTCGTAGCCCGTGCCTCTTTAGAAAAGTACTGCTAGTTAGTAGTAAATAATCTATATACTTAAAACTCACAAAACGAAATTCATTGTTCAGCAGTTTTTATTCCAAGTATACACGTTTTTTTATCGATTTCATCGCATTCATTAATAGTTGCACATGTTTACAATGAGGCAGCCAATTTTGAAAGCGATTTCTCTTCAAATTGCTGTAGTAGTTCTAGTTACATACAGCCCTTTAAGATTTTGTTTCATTCCTTCTAAATGATTACGAGTATGCTATACTCAGTTTTCCCATCCTAGTTTAACACCTCACTGATTTATCTTGAAAACATCCTTCAATATATATATATATATATATATATATATATATATATATAATATAGTATATAATATATAGCTATATATATATATATTATATATTATATATATATATATATATATATATATATATATATATTATATATATACATAGCGTTGTCGAAGAAATCGTCCTATATTATCGATTTTAAGGGAGTGCCTTAGGACTTTTAAGGGTATCTAAGCAATACTCAGGAGATTTCTCGCACAATGAAAATCATTATGTGAGGGGAACACCAAACAAAAGGAAAAATCAATATTTTTACGAGAAAACACGCTCTGTACTGTATATATATATATATATATATATATATATATATATATATATATATATATATATATACTATATATAGTAATATATAATATATATATATATATACTGATATATATATATATATATATTATATATTTATATTATATAATATATATATATTTATATTAATAATATATATTAATTTAATATAAATATATTATAAAAAATTATTGTATATGATTCTTGAAGTGTTATCTGTGGAAGTAGATAAAAAAAATCATTAAATAGTGCCTCTGCTGGCTTTTCTCTTTCTTAATCGACTGGTATAATAAATACGTGCTGGTGACAGTTTAATCTTTGTGTTAAGAGGGCCTACTTTTTTTCTATGACAACGACATACATATAAAGATACACTTATATATAATATATATATATATATATATATATATACTATATATATATATATATATATATTTATATTATAATATATATATATATATATATATAGTTATATTATAGGTATTATATAATTATGTGGGGGGGAGAAGGGACAGCTGGTTTACACGAGACTCGTTCGGGTCGTAGGCAGCCAATTTACCCAGGAGGAGTTCACGCTCCTGTAATTAGGTTAATCTTCCTAGAGGTGGAAAACGCATTATATATACTATATATTAGTATAGTACTATATATATATATATATATATATATATATATATATATATATATATATATAAATATATATATATATATATATATATATATTGAGTATATATTATGAGTTTAGAGAGATAAATAAAAAAATGGTTATTGCGTGATCTTTCAAAGACAATGTCGTGCAGCAAAGTCTAGACCTTGGTGGGTGTGAATTTTCTCGTTGTTGGTAACCATAGCAACAGTGACGCCAATAATATAAAATGGTTCGTTCTGCTTCTGGTACTAAACTAATTATAAATTTTGTTTCCTTTTGATTACTTGAGAGAGAGAGAGAGAGCGAGAGAGAATATTTAACTTGAAGAAGATTAATCTTACGATTTTTTTTAAAACTTTTTTTGTTAATATTCTGTATTTCTTGACGATTAGACTAGAATATATATTAACACGTTTTATGTAAGTGAAATTGTAGTAATTAGTTCTTTTTTTTACATCTTTTGAAAAGACTAATATTTAGTCTTTCCTCTATTCCCCCTCCTCCCTCTCTCACTCTTCTTTTACGAATGCAACTTATTGATCGAGGAAAAGGCGAAGGTACGAAACGATCAATTAAAAAGGGTGAAAGGGGAGGTCGATATAGAAGGGGACGAAAATGAGAAAGAATAGCACGTGAAGGCAATAAAGCAAGGAATGAAAAAATGTCCCATGAAATTTTTTTTTCTCTTGCCAACCATTTTCGGAGATAATTATAAGGATTGCAGTTCTCTGTCCTCTTATTGGCGTGTTTCGTTTTTAATGTTATATCGTATATAGTTTATTATGTTCAGAGAGATAATTATTCAAAAAGTTTAAGAGTTCATAAGATTCTTTAAAAAATTTTTTTTTTATAAATTTTCTTCATTTTTCAACTTTTTTTCTCAACGCAACCAACCCCCCACCCACCCCCGACCTTGCTAAATTACATAGGCGGTTTTAAAAAATCTTTAAAATCGGAAATACTTCCAGTCCACTTCCCACAGTTCCACTTTGCGCTAAAGGTTAAGGGGGTAATGTCTTTGTCCCCTTCTGCTGTAGGTTTTCTGAAATTTATTAAGTTCTCAGACGAAGCAGTAATGTAAAATCGATGAAACACTGCTTCGAAAACCTTTGAAAAACCTTTGATTGTTATTTTAGATAAATTGCTGTATAAGGGAAATGTTTGTTCTTTACATGAAGTAAGTAAACTCTTAAAGAGTTTAGACAGGTCTTCAACCTTTTCTATTTTTATTTTCCTTATTGTTGTTATTTTCTCTTTCTAACAAAAGAATAAATGCTGCGGAAAATATTGATTATTTGGGATTGTTTTGCAATTTTT